>WMED01000478.1:0-34685 GCA_019650415.1 Pipa parva
CTTCCTCTGGATCAACATTGCAGGAAAATAGGCAGAATTGGATGGACTTGTGTCTTTTTTCAGCCTTATAAACTATGTTACTATGTTACAAGTGGTGCTTGCTCTTATGCACCACTTGAGCATCTGTTGGCTTAATGTGAGGAGACTGCTCCCCAGTGCTTCCGGGTTGGATTAGCCAATCCGGAGCTACTGATGTCATGGATGACGAATATTTAAATTAATCCAAATTCAAATCCAAAGGGAAATATTTATTTTCTGGCGCTACTGGTCCTTTGAAAGTTTCTTTTTAATTTATCATTTCTATAGATCAGTGAAAAATTGTGAAAGTATTGCTGAGCTTGATGTTTTTCTGTGCTTTTCACTAAAGCATTTTGCTACGCTAATACCTGTTATTAGTTGTAATTTTAGTCATTATTGATGCTATTACTTAGACTATTTAATTTTTGCAATAATAAATTTAATGTAAAATGGGCATGTGATCAAAATGTATTGTTTAAAGCAAATGATATTTTGAATTAGAAAAGAGCTAGCGAAAAAGTGCATAAGGGTTGATTCCATAACGGTTATAACAGAATAAATTAGAGGTGTGTTGAGATCCCAGGCTTCTTAATGTTTTTATGGTGGTGATTCATGTTTTCAAGTGCACTGAAAGTAATAAATTTTAAAAAGTATTATTTGCTTAATTGATCATGAAAGTCCATTTTTGCATCACAAATCATGCTATATATTTAACCATTAGTTCATGTCAGACATCTAATAAATGTACATAAAAGAGAGGGCAGAAAGTCTTGTGCTGAGAAAGTACATTCCGTAATGTGCTGATCATAAAAGTTCAACCATGAATCAAAATTCCAGTAATGTCTTCAAATAGCTGTTATTGTCACATCAAGTATAAATCAATATAGCACCTTTCCACCGAATGAAAAAGAATGTGATAGAGGAAGAATAAAAAGTAAGTAATTGAAATGTTCTATCATATCAATACTCTTAAGAATTTGTCCCCTTCTACTTTTTCTTATTATTAAGAATAATAATGCATATGAAAATCATACGCTATACAGTAAGATATGATGATATTAAAGAAGAACTAAGGTCCCCTAACCATAACTGATAAGCAGAAAGTATACGGTCTGCCTGGTTAAACTGCTATGTTATGAAGCAGCAAATCAGTATATTTGGGCTGTATCGTTACCTTATAAAACTGCTGGTGCTAGTATCTCAGCAGTTGCCATATTGGATCCTCATAAATATGCTAATGAACCCTGATGCATCATCACACATAATTTGGGCAAAATTTAATAAAGTCGGAAAGACCACTCTCTGTCTTTCTGAGTTTATCGCGCGAGATCTGGCAGTGTTCCTGCGGGATTTTTTGAGATTGAATTTTTCAGTCTTGATTTTTCAAAATTTTTCGATGGAAAGGTAGCCATAAACTAAGTTGGAATGCAGGAGATTACAGAGGGAAAGTTGACTTGTGCACATGTGCTAAGTAGAAAGTAGGGCAAAAATATCCAGGGGACGGTATCTTTTCATGGAAAACTGGCCAGTACACATCACACACCACATTACCTGGTGCAGGAGTTTATCAGTGCCGCATAACAAATCATCTTGCTTTACATGCAACATCAACTGGGGAGAAACAGAGAAACACTTCTCACTAAGGTATAGTACTGCATATGTAAAGATGTTATCTGTCTATAGTTCCCCTTTAATGCAATCCTCATTAAGTATAAGGACTGGAAGATTTGAAAATGCAAAATTTTGTTCAAAAAAAGCTACCTGAAAGCACAATTAAAGTACAATGTAAAGCTACAAAACACAACACTGGGATGCACACAATAAACTGGCATTCTTATCATTTATTTACAATATCTTTTCACTGAGGCAACTCGCTGCTTAATGCAGTTGTATTATGGATTGATGTACTACTACAAAGGTCCAACTTACACTTTTCTCCATTTGAAATGAATGGTTAGCTGTAGGCACTCTATGTAATATATGAGTTCAAGGTCACGTTCGTTTTTAGAGAAAAACACATTATATAGCTATATTTGTTAGACGTTAACATTTAATTGGCTTTGCCTTTTTATCAGAAGCCATAAAGGAAACCTAGCTTTCTTCAAATTGTTTACAAGGCATCAATAAAAGATATGTCTGAAAAGCCAAAATGTTTTATACCCTGCAATTTAAAATAATTTGTGAACTCCTCCAATAACCTATTCATCAAGTGAACTAACATCTAAAGCCAAAAGTAGACAGGTGATTGGCAACATTTTTCAACTCTTATTTCTCGTGATCCATTAACCATTTTCCATCAAACTAAAAATCATTTCATCCCAAAACAATACATTTTCATAATCCTTGAAAGGCGATATAAAAAAAAATAAAATAAAAAAAGAGTCTGGTTCAATAAATAAAGACACACGAGTGAATGTCCCATTGTGTAGAATACTGAAATATTCCCCAACACATTAGGTAAAAACACACACTTCATGGACAGTCAACGTGTTACAACATGTTCCATTTATTTTATCAAAATGCAGTCAAAGCAGCGATGTAATTTAAAGAAAGCAGGAAACAGATCCATCAATATTTCTGAGTACAGCAGAACATACTCAGCTGATGCTAAGGAACTTCAAGCATCTCTCCTGGCAAGTTATTGATTAAATGGCTTGTTCAGTAATGAGCTAACTATATGAAGTTTAAGGCACAAAAGTTTACAATGTCAAAAATATGCTGATGCCGTATAGGTCTTTGTGAAGGATGTAGAACCCAAAGAAGAATATAAGATTCTAAAAATATACTTTCACAGCTCGTGTTTTTCAGCTTTTCCTTTATAAAAACTCCTTCCTCCCTTGGGACCCAATAAGGGTCTACATGAAGGATGAGCATTCATTGGGAATTTAATGAAACATATTTAAAAGAGTTTCCATAGCTTACTGCTATAGAAAAACATAAATCTTTCTGCCCCTGATCGTGTACAGCAAGAATTTTGGATTTGGCACCTGAGGCAAAAAAAGATAATGGTACTTGCCCAAGGTCAAGGCGAATTAATTTTCGAATTTTGCTGGTTGATAGCTGTTCCATTCCCTTTCTTCATGAAGCTAGGTGAGAAATGCATATTTTAAAACAAAATACAATAATGACGCCTCTTTATTTGAATGAATGCTCAGATCTATAGAACCATGGCTAACAGACATGACTATTACACATAATGACATTCAAATAAATAAATTCATAATGGCAGCTCCCGCTTAGTCTTTAAATGATACATTTTTTTAAACATTTTTTTTATTACGCTGTTTTTTTTAATTGCTTATTATTAATAATGATGCACATTTTTTTAAATCAAATAAGACACCATATGCATTGGCAGAGGAAATCTCGAGATTTAGGTACAATTTATTTATTTATTTCTTTTTTTTCAATGTTACAATTCTGTGTTAAGAGTTTTATTTTAAAACGTGTGCAGGGATACAATTGATTTCCATAACCACTTTGCATTCATTGCCTGAGGGAAAATCTAAAGCGTAAAAGTTACAACGTTTGAATATACAATAAGGGAAATTATTAAAGCTGCCAAGTGACAATAATAAAACAGATTTTTATTTGAGATTTGAAAAGCTGGTCATGATAAAATGGCTGATTTCAGATAAAGTATTTCTACTTGTTTTAATAATGTAGCTGCCAGATTAACCTCAACACCAATGAGTTTCTCAGGCAGTGAAATCCCAAATCTACAAGGAATAGTTGTTGCCATCCAAGTCTCCGTGGACTATCCTGGGAATATTTCTGCAACCAAAGGAATAAGGCAGATATAATTTCAGATACTAATATTTACTGCCAAACACTAAATTAGTGGTTCATTTTTTTTTTTTTTGGGGTCATGGCTGAAATTATACTCTGCTAACTGCCTTACATTTTCAAACAGCTTCTTTCTTTTTTCATTTGAATTGCAGTTATATTACCTCTTCAAACAACGCTTCAAGCAAACGCAAGTAGAAAAAAAAGGTTGATTTTTTTTTTCAGAAATGGTTTGCACATCGGCAGTTTTCAGCCATAAGATATGTTTTCCCAAGGTTAATGAAAACAGGCCCAGATTGAAATGATTCATGGTATCTTAGTAGATCAATTAAACACGTAAACAATTTTTACACGAAACAATGAGCTACCACGGGTACAGTTCAAAGCATCTATCAATTAATTCATAATTAATCTTATGTAGAAATGAAATGACCCTATCAGCTTGTGTTCATGAACAGTTGTCAATAAGTGGCATTTTTCTTCACTAGTGGTGACAATTTCTTCTAAAGGATTCATGCAACATAAAAGGGCATATGTTAAATCCCACTGAATATATATGTGTATTAGACAAGAAATGCACTAGCTACAAAAAGGCAGCTTAACTAAACAGATCATTAGAAAACATTTTTTCTTGGCCTCTGACTTCTCAATATTCAGCTATTTTCTGTCTGTACTGTCTGTCTAGAGCTTTGCCTTTCTAGTTTTTTTTTTTTGATTAAACATTTTCATTTTGAAGGAAGCAATTTATAATTAATAAAACATTTACAATCTGTTCTCTAAAAAAAAAAAAATAGAATGTTATAAATTCTAAAGATACAAACAGTCTTCACCAACACCTAGGAACAAAAAGTAATTCATTCAGAGCATATAACACGCAGGTCCATACCGCTTTATCTCCAGAACAGAGGGCACAAGGTTTTACCGCTACACAATCTTCCATCTCATTATTTAACTTTTTTTTATCCTAGTCTGGTAGATTTGATCACAATGTTGTTATTTTCAATGTAGCTTGTTCATATTATCAGAATTGCCTTTTATCATTCATTACGTTTATGTAAATGTTCGCTATTTGACATTTTATAAGTTGTACAATTGTTTAATATTCACAAAATGTACATGTCAGTGTGGCAAGTAATCTGTTAGATTTTATTTTATTTTGCAAGAGGCAATAAACTTAGCATAGTAATAGGGAATTATAAAAAACCTAATTGGCTAATATTAAATAGGTTGATGGCTGGGTTCCAGTATAACAGAAGCAGGTGATGTATAACATTTTATAGACACTGTGGCCTATTAATGAAACATTAAATCTGAAATTAGAAACTGTCAAACATGTAATAAAATACCTGCATTTTACTTTAAATGTGACCTGCATCTTCATGGCATTGTTTTTTTTTTCATTTTAGGTATCCTTTAGATTGTAGTCACCATAAACTAATGTAATTTTGTATTTAGTAAGTCTATAATTAATTTAGTCTATTTTTGTTCGCAGACTGGGGGGCCGATTGACTAAAGGGTAAATTCACCTGTCAAATTCATCTCGCAACAATTCAAGACGATCTCCAAAATAGTCGCAAATTCACTTCCCATTATTGACTAAGCAGCGAATAGATATGTTGATGAATTGGACAGCGGCAATCGCTGTTAGATGCATTGTGTGACATAGTCAGTCAGACAAGTACAACATAGAGCCCTGCTATGAGCCCCCCAGTTTTCCACTCTGAAGTGGTGAAGGAAAATTGGTGAGTACAGAGCAGTACACCTAGTCGCATTCGCACCTTCAACACACTGCCGCTGAGTCAATAGTAGAAGTACTTGCGCACACACACAAAGTGGTACAACTATCATATTTGTTCGAACTGGTCACATTTTCACCACATCGCAGAGTTTGCTCAATAAGAGAACAGTGGATAGATGCAAAATCAGAGCTATAAAAGACAATTCAGCCTTTAGACAATAAGGTCCAGAATAATTTTCATGGTATGAACTATTAAGGAAAAGCCTGCATAATCATTGTTTTCACTCACTTTATTCTTAAATCTATAGTGTTAGACTACCCTGGGGGCTATGAATTGTGAATGCCGGCATGAAAAGCCCAAGTCTTCCCTTAGGGACCACTGGTTAACCTGGGCACTCAGAAGACTCTCCATCCCTTACTGCCCTGCCCTGTCTAATGGATGGCCACTATCCATAATATGGCACCACCCACCACCCTGCCATTTCATCATGTGACATGGCGATGTAATAACATCCAGGCGACACCACCATCTTGAAACTTTTTCTGTGAATTTCCATGTTTTACTACTGTTACTACAACCAGAAACGATTCTGAAAAAAAGGGATGAAAGCAATGAGATATTCATTACAAAATATACATTTGTGTGAAATGCTTTGCAACAACCAGCCACCCTACAAACATTTCTTACTAACTCACTGATTAAATGACTAGTTGCTTTATTAATTGTTTGATCTATGTGACAGAAATGTCTTGTGCACTGGGCCACTAAAGGCTGTCACTCTAGCTTTGATAGGCTACCATACGTATATTAACTTAGTCTCTTTTTATTTACCTAAGATAAATATGTACTTTAGTAACAACAGATTTTTAAAAGCAATCATTTTACATTTTTGAATATTCTGAGAGTTATGTACAGTTTGTTTTATTTAGGGAGACCTCAAAATGAAGACTGACTGCCTTGGTTGCTGTAAAAACTCATTAAGCCGCAAAAAAGCACAGATGCAAATTATACAAATGAAAATGATATTTCTCAGTTGCACAGCATGTTTCAGAACCCTGGACACCAATTACCTACATTAGTTCCATTAATAATTATTATGTTCTACCATATATAAGGGTGCTGTTAGAGGAACGCATCTCTGCAGGAGTCAAATCTTCTGAATTATGTCACTGGGTATGTAGGTGCCTAGAGGTCTCAATGAGAAAATCTCATACTGTGTTTCTATTAATTAGGCATTCTTTTCTAAACCAATAAGATGTAGTTATGAACATTGTACTCTTTGTCTATCCTGTTCATTTAATATATTGATTTTTATTTGTATTTGTGCAGATCTTTTTCATTAAACAGATTGCCAATAGGATTGCTTATCAATTGAATGGCATTTGCCATGGAGTCTTTGGGAAGTTCTGGTGGACATCACACAATACTTTTAGCTAAAAGAGATTGTAACTCTCTAAACCAATATTCTGCAGGTATCATATAGTTAGTAACTATATATATATGTATATTTAAATACTAGTAATAATCCATGCAAACTATAGATACATATAGGCTAAAACATATTAAATCACATTGAATTTAGCCATGCTACTAAATCTACCAATTTGTGCATGTTCAGTAGTGACCTAGGGTCAGAAAATTAGTCCTATTGAAGGAAAGATATCTCCCAGTTTGGGGGAAGGGGTACATGATAGGGATGAGGATTGGGGTTTGAAGGAATTGGTGGGTGTTAGTCAAATGAAATACAGTTTTATGTGGGTTTTTATGACAATTTTTCTGCAACAGCAAGGCAGGTAAAAAGGAAAGCACAATAGCTACCTAGAGTCTTGTGTTTTCCAATGCTAAATGTACAGCATTAAGAACTTAAACTATACAGCAGGGTGAGTGACCACAAATCACAGGTTCCTGGGCAGTTCAATCTGGAGCCACCTCAGAGGTCCTGCAGATGTAGATGAAATGCTACTCCTAGCTAAGCTGCCCCATCAACACTACAGATATAAATTAACAAATCATGTGAGGGCAGGAGCAGTTTTTTTTCTCCAGGTTAATACTGCTTCCCCAATTCTTTCACACAGTGGCTCACTCTATGATAAATAGATCTGGAGTCCCTACTTTCTTTGCAAGCTAGCAGCAGCTTGGGTACATACAATAGCCATACTGAAAATGAACAGACCAGATTTGGAGGTTCACCCTTTACCCCCAGCAAGTAGAGCATCTATAGTGAGGGACGGGTGACTGAGTTGATGAAGGTCTATCATGGAACCCAGTTTTATATTCCACAAAACTGGACAGGTGTAGGAGATGTGCTCTAGAGAGGCATAATCTACCACCCCAGAGAAGCCATCAATACTTTATTAAGTGGGGACAATGGTCCCTGGATCACAGCAGGCACTTCTGATGACAGCCAATCAAATGACTTTGCAAGACAGTCTCTTTTAAACAGGGAACATCAGCAGTCCATGAAATAATACCCTTCTTAACTCCATGGGCAAACAGCATCAGTGAAAACAGTAATACTCTTTATTGGAAGAGTATTTAAATCTTCATGGTGCAAAAGAGCAGGCAAGGTGTTATCAGCGGGTTTTAGATATTCCATTTAGGAAACCAGGAGGTCATCTATGTCTATGAAAATTAAAGTCATTTTATCAACATTTTGAAATTAGTGTATGTGACCTGAGAATAATTGAGAAACAGTTTTGGTTTGGCTTCACATTTAACCGTGGAGGTTCATCGAGCTACAGGAAATTATTTGAAGGCTAAATATTTTTGTAAATATTATACATGGTTATACAGTTATTCAGGATCTATTTATCAAATGTTCAATTAAATTAAATTATAATATTGTCATTAAATTATTTATTTACTGTTGGTAATTCAATAAATATGCTGTAACTTGTATGTTTCAAATGTTGTGCAGAGTGGTTTGTGTTATTTCACTGGCGAATTCAGACTTCCTGAATATCTTCAAGTATTTTCTTAGCATTGTTTCTACCTGGCTGCCATGAATGTTTGGTCACGCTGTTCCTTGTCTCTGTGCTTAATGGAAGAAATAATCTTGGTTCTCCTCCCTCCAGGTATCTACAATAAATAGTCACCACTTAGAATGCATCCGTCCTCTCCGTGGCTTATAAATTGTAAAGGGAATAAAAGTAGTAGTGACTAGTCGGAGTAGTATAACTACTGTGTTTTTTTGTATTACTTGAATGATAAGATGTTTTGGGTCGCAAGGCCCTTTCTTAAATGATCGACTGTCAGTTGGCTATCTATAGCATTATTGAAGGTCGTTGCATTAATGCTATGGCAGATTTGAGGTGTTTTAATTCTAGTATTACTCATTATCTTTTTTTTTCTGCTGAAATAATAAAACATTTCAAGACACAATTTTTATGTGAAAGCCCATTTTTTTCATTAAGTGAAATAATAAATGTGTTTCAAATGTCAACATAATTTACTTGCATGGAAACCCTGCCTTAAACAACTGTGACCCTAGCCATAATTCTATATCACTATTTATTGAGGTTCCTCTAACATAATAAGAAAACAATTAGCAATAGCAAGTATAAACAGAAATCATACTAATAAATGAAAACATCTAAAAAACAACATCTTTATAAACTATCTGCATCTCAATTGTTAATGTTTCTGTCTTACCGATTCCCTGTTTTCAAATAGTTGATTAATATTTATGTAGTTTGAGCTATTTAAGAAAAGGTGCACATTTAAAGAATCACTTTAGCAATAAAATAAGTACTTAACAGTAAGGACAAGTGCCGATAGGAAGCATAGAGAGTGTAAGGCAAAGATTTGTAATTTGTTGGTAAAGTGCATCTCAGGTGTCTTTCAATTGTCATGGCTAGAGAAGTTAATTCGTTACTACCCAAGAGTGACAGCTCTGAAGTTGCAACTTGATTATTTGTTTACTTCTTCTGGTGCTTAGAAGGTGATCACTCTATTGAGGTTCCTGCTTTATTTTATCTGCAGATGGTGCCATTCCATTGCGGGGTAGATTACAGTTGTCTCCATGAAAATTTTCCTTTGTACATTTTTGGGTTGTTTGGAATGTATAAACATAACTGGTCTTTTGTTGGATAATATTTTCATTGTATTACTTTTTTGATAATAAATAGAATAAATAAAATAAACTATTTTGTAGTAATCATGCATCCTGCTTTTAGATTAGATTAGATTCAGTTTATTGTCACTGAGTTTGTACAGGTACATAACCAGTGAAAATTGCTTTTGTGTCCATGCAACAATAAATACATAATAAACAATAGATAATAACTAATTATTAAAATGCATGAGAACAAATTGTTACATCACAGAGCAAGACAGGAAGAAAGTGCAAAAACAAGAAGATTGTGAATAGGTAAGAATAATGTGCGTAAGCTTAATAGTGCTTCAGTGAGGCAGGAAATGTAAGGATTAATACTTACCTGCACCAGCCGCTCCAGCGTCGGGCATCGCGGCGCCGCGGCTCTTCCGGGATGCGGCCGCCACGCATGCGCACTGACGTCATAGTGCGCACGTCGCGGCGGCGCGCTTTTTGAATTGTTTGGCGCGATCATCTGACAGGCTCCCTAGCTATATAAGGGTGTCTGTCAGAATAGACCGGCGCCTGATTATAGGTTTCCCTACCCTGCCTTGTCACAGTGTCTCTGCCTTGTCACAGTGTCCCTGCCTTGTCACAGTGTCCCTGCCTTGTCACAGTATCCTGCCTTACTACAGCCATTTGTATCCTGCCTTACTACAGCCATTGCTTCAGTTCAGCTTGCTTGGTTCACCTGCTCATTTGGTTCCGTGGTCTTGTTCTTACACTCAGTCCTAGGGGCCGTGACCTGGGTTCCCTCCGCAGCGAAGTCCTAACCTCCTTGTGGGGCTCTAGGTGAATACCGGGGGTTCCTTAGATTCCGCGCCCTAGCGTCTGTTTGTTTGTTCAGGATCTCGGCTGCTACCTCCTTCTCCAAAACAGTACACCCAGCAATCCTAACAGGAAATAGTTCAGAGTGATAGCTTCTGGGAAGAAGCTTTTCCTTAGCCTACAAGTGCGTGAGTTCAGGCATCTGTATAGTCGCTCAGATGGTAGTAGGGAGAACAGCTCATGGTTTGGGTGGTAAATGTCATGTATGGTATTTAGTGCTCTAACCAATTAGCGACTCTGGTAGATGTCTTCTACAGGGGTAAGTTGGGTGACAGTGATACAATGGGCCATCTTGACCACCCATTGGAGAACATTACGATGTGATGAGCTGCAGTTACCATGCCATGTCACTATACAATACGTAATGATGCTCTCAATAGAGCACCAATAGAAGTCTATTACTATTCCTTTGCAGACCTGTGCTTTCCTGAGAAATAAAGACATTGTTGTGCTTTATTTACAGACTTAGAGGAGTGAAGGAACCATGTAAGATTTTTTTGATAGATGGATTCTGAGGAACTTGAAACTATCCACCCTCTCCATTACATTGTCATGGACTAGGATTGGAGGGTACTCACATTTGCTACTCCTTCTAAAGGCAACAATCATCTCCTTTTTCTTTCGAACATTCACAAATACCATGTTTTTGTTGCACCAAGACACTAGGTTCTGCATTTCTTCTTTGTAGGCAGTCACATCATCCCCTTTCATAAGGTCAAGGACAGTGATGTCATCTGCAAATTTTGTAATCCGGTTGGAGTTGTGAATGGAAGTGCAGTCATGGGTGAACAGGGAGTATAAAAATGGGCTTAGTATGCAACCCTGAAGGATATAAGTGTTTAGACTGATGGCTGAGAATACGGTGTTGTTCAGCCTGACAGTCTGCGTTCTGTTTGTCAGAAAATCCATGATCCAGTTCCACATGAATAAGTCAGTGCCAAGCTGACTGATTTTGAGAATCAGCCTGGATAAAATGACAGTATTAAATGCCGAGCTGAAGTCATTGAATAGCATTGCCCTCAAGGTGCGACAAGGCCGTATGTAGGGATGTGGTGATGGCATCTTCAGTGGATCTGTTACAGTGATATGCAATTGATAGGGGTCCAGAGAGGCTGGAAGTTTTGTTTTTAGATGGGATAGCACCAGTCTCTCTAGGAACTTTGCAACCAGAGAGGTCAGAGCTATAGGCCAAAAGAAATTTGGTTCAGAAGCAGTGTGGGATTTGGAGACAGGAACAGATTTGAAGATGGAGGAGACAGTGCATTGGGTTAGGGACAGGTTGAAGATGTCAATGAAGAAGCCCACCAGTTGCGTAGAACAGACCTTGGGTACACAGCCAGGCACACCGTCAAGGCCGGCTGCTTTTTTGGCATTTACTTTGCTGAGCATGGCACATACTTCAGTGCTGGAGAGCACTAAAGGTTGTTCAAGTACTGTGGGACTATTTATTAGGGGGACTGTATTGTTCATTTAATCGAATTGAGCATAGAAGTGATTCAGCTCGTTTGGTTGTATGTCTGTAGAGGATGTGGATACAGATGAATTGTAGTTGGTGATTTTGCAAATGCCTTCCCACATATGCCTAGAGTCAGAAGTATTGAAGTACTCCTCTATGTGTTGTTTGAGGGAATATTTCACTTCTGAAATACCCTTCCTTAGGTTGGCTTTGGCAAGCCTGTAGACCACCTGATCACCAAATCTAAAAGCTCTGTCACTGTCTTTGAGCAGAAGACAGACCTATTTGTTGCTGGTCACACTCCTTTGTTTTACCACAACTACATTGTCTTTGA
Source organism: Pipa parva (assembly GCA_019650415.1). NCBI lineage: Eukaryota > Metazoa > Chordata > Amphibia > Anura > Pipidae > Pipa > Pipa parva. The sequence continues at coordinate 12,255 of WMED01000478.1, forward strand.
AGTACCACTTAAAGGGGATATTTATAAACATTTTCACATTTTTGATTTATTTGCCAGTGTATCGACACTTTTCAACGATATTTTTCATTTAGCTGTATATTTTGATCCCACTGGTTTACATTGGGTAGAAAAGAAAATATCCATATAGAAAAAGATCGATATCCATAAATATCAATCACTTGAAGCCGGAACACTTTGCAGTGTTGATGTTCCCTTTCCATTTTATATTGATATCAAATTTTTTTTTTCACTAGAAAACTAATCTGACTGTGGCTAAGTCACAGGACCAGATCCATAGGGAATAATGGGTTTTCGCCACCCTAAACCATGTGAACACTTTCAGCAATAAAAATAAAGGTCAAAAGGGGCTTAATAAATATCGATATTGGCAAAATCAATATTTTTAACATAATTAAAGGTATGTTGACATATATATATATATATATATATATATATATATATATCCATCAAAGTATATTCAACTATTGTATTGAAATACCTCCTTGCTTGTATATGATATATAAAATGAACGTTAGTCATCACAAATCCTAGAGGCCTGAAGATTTCCAAATTATTTCTCAAAATCATTTCCAAGATGTGTTTAAAATGGACAAAGATGGCTCAAAATAATGTAACTCTTCTGAGATACTTATATCAAATTTGTACAAATTTATCCTGAGTCATCTTGATTTCCATTTGTAGGTTCCTGCTGAAAACCGATCAAAGAACCACCCACCATGGGAAATTCCTGACATGGCATGCCAGTATCAACAACAAGCAAATAAAATATTGTGCAATAATAAAATTAATGTAAAAAGCAAAAATCCCACCACAATTCATATACTTTACCAAAATCTTTTCTAATTAGCTTTTCTAATTCATTATAAATATATCGCATCAGTGAACCAGCTATCCAGACAGTGAGGGATTGCTGTCTAGCATTTACTTATAAATATCACACCATGACTAAAACATGTCAGAATGCCCAAGGAATGCATTGATCTTCACCTCTATGACCTAATAACCTCAATAGTTGTGATTTGTATGCATTTATAAATATATAATATACATTATGCTGCAAAAATTACTGGCTGCAAAATATTTTATAGCATATTTATATTTTTTGTTAACCATAATAATCTGAAGAAAAAAAAAAAGTAAAATAATATGAGAATGTTGTATCCTTTTCCAGACTGCTTTTCAGTAGGAAGTCCTTAGTTTCTTATACTTTTTATTTTAGAAAAAGATGCTCTTTTTACCTTTTTTTTTACTGCTTTTTTTCCATTATTCAGAGGTTAATATTACCCAGCATGCTTTGAATTAATTCAAGTTAAATAAGATGTGGTATATCATTTAGTTTTAAACAATTAATGTAGGTTTTTGAAGCCATTTTTAACTGTAACATTTTAACATTTGGACCAGCATATGCTTTCATTATATCACATTATAATCAGATGTTGAAAGATCATTTAACTTTAACCAATTTATGTACGTTTTTAAGTATTTGAAGCAACATAATTATGAGTTTTGAACACTTGGCAATTAAAAGTTACGTTTATGTGATATTTCTATTAGGATTTACATTTTGGTGAAGGAACTTGTTTTCTCAATTGACACCATCCTGTTAAAACACAACACATGCCAGGTAAATAATGCAAAAAACCTGAAGTGTTGTGTGGGCAATTTGATTAACTGAAAAGTAAACCTGGTAGGGAACCTATAGGGAACAGGAAGAGGGAAGAGGCTCCACAATAAAAGCAATTCAGCACCAAAGCCCACAACAGCAGAACAGACATTGTTTAATTGCTGCAATAGTAGAAAAACAATTTGCATTTGGAGAGCGATTGCTGATTGCTTCAAATCCCATCAGAATAAGGACATTTTTAATTCCTTATTTCGTATAAATGACTTCTAAAAATCAATTTGTTCATGCTTATAGTTCTCATAATATAACGAAACAACAAAACAGCCATCCTTTTTAATGACAAAAGTGATTTTGGTGCCCATCATAAATGCAAGTTTCTCCCTGCCGCTATGTTTCTACCAATGACCATTCCGACCTCCAGCTACTCCACTCCTGGTTCTTCATCCTCTTGCTCATATTGTAACTGCTGTGATTAGGAATGAGAGGACTGCTCACCCTCTGTTGTATTAGGAAGCATTATTAAGAAGCCACCATTACAAAGATTATATAACTTCACTGAGATATGTATTCTTCTAGTTGGTACTAAAAAAAAGGGACTTTTTAAAATCAACATTTAATACATGAACAAAACATCATGTACTGGTATCAAAAATTACTGAAAATCTGCCTTGCTTCAAAAAAGCACTCATATTGCATTTGGTAAATATGAAATGGAAAAGTTGTTGTGACATCACTGCAATTTATTCCTTTACTGTTAACTTTCCAACATGTCCAACATAGACTGGGGATCTTTCTTTGACTACTGTCTATTATTTAACCAGTCCTTTTCCATTGAATAGCATTGTTATTTTTTTCTCTTATTCCTTGTTAATATCATCTTGAAACTGCTTGTTGTGCATCCAACTCTCGTGTTCTTCACCCTCACTACTTGCATTAGCTGATAAGTTTTGCATGTCATTCAATAAATCTTAGGCATTCTGCAGCATAATCAGTATTTTCGTCATTTTTTTTTTTTATCACTATTTAATTTAGCCAAGTTCTTCATGCCTATTTGGAGAATGGGGGAGTGTTCTTGATTTGTTGTCTGTTGCATAATTGTCTGGGTAGTAAAGAAGAGCTCTTGTCTGTGTGCAGTCTTTTGGGGGAAATTAAACAACCTGTCCTCGGACAATACGTTCATGGTCAATGTCAGATATTTAATACTTGCAGGCGTAGAACACTCTAGTAAAAGTAGTCATATTTTATGCACTATTTTTTCACCATAATAACTGGATCTGCTTGAATCAATTGCTAAAAATAATTTCTTCACTAACTTCAGTAGCAAAATAATTTGCAGAGTAATTGACATGAAACATGAATTTAAAATAAAATCTAATTATTGATTAATCCCTAAGAAGAAAGTAACTAGCAGAGGCTGAACAGTTAAATTAAAGATACACAGGGGGGTTATTGACTAATTTCCATATTGACGCAAAAAGGTGTCAATTCAACTTCCCCATATTCGGGTATTCAGCAAACTCTGCAATGTGGCAAATTTGCCATCTAATAACAAGTTGCACACTACACAATACAAGGCTACTGATGTGGTTGTGAATATGCTATGGGAATACTGACACCATCACAAAATTTGCTCTGTTTAATGAATAAGGAGTAGAGAATCAGAGCGCAGCAACCCGAAGTGATGAGAATTCGCTTCAACAGTCAAATTCTCACTTTGATAAATAACGCCCATATTATAAATCTCTATTATTATCAGTGTTAAAAATGAAGTTACTTTTGATAGCTGTAAACTCAGGTGGTGCAGTAGGACAGATTTTGTCCGACAGCAAAACTGCTGATAGTTTTTCACAGCTTAATGCTTAATGTGTACAATGTAAATTTTTAAGTTATTACAAATATGATTTGTCCAACAAAGGAAGCAAGTATTTATTTTGGAATTCAGAGGCGAAATTTATTAAAGGTGAAGTGATCGATCGATCGAACGAAATTTCGCTCGAAATTTCAAAAATTCGATTGATCGGTAAAATTTATGACTTTAATAAATTTTGCCCACTAGTCTGTGTCTCAACTCTACAAAACAAGTTAGTAAAGATTAGTAAATTAAAAATCAAGCAGTAAGATTAAAGGGGCTTATTCATGAAAGGCCGAATAGTTGTGTCAAGGTATGAATTCCTCTTCAAACTCTGCACCATGGTGAATTCAAGACTAATTTGATATCTTACAAAAGTCATGGACTTACGGAGCACTTCACACCACTTTGACTGTTCATCAAAGTCTGTCACAGTAGCAAATTTGACAAGGCGAATTGTGTCATATTTACCCATTTTACTTCTCGAAATTGAAATGGTAAATTAAGAGGCTAATGGCAGGGCTGCTACTGGCTGACAAATACGGCCACACTATGCAAATGTAGTGCTATTTTGAATACCAGTGTACTTTTCTCTCAGGTGTCCCCACTAATTACATATGGGGACAGCAATTACTAAATAATAATTCCGTGCGCTAGGAAATGAAAGCAGTTTAGTGGTAACAGATCAATATTTATAGAACAGCAGTGAAACTGGATTACTTTATATATGTACTTACACATTGCACACAGTTCAGGCAGTGTAACTTTCACAGCAGAGCACTGGTTATTGCAGTCACTAATCAGGTATTCTCTGGAGGGAAGTATTCACAGCAATTTCTGAAGAGGCCTAGCCCTAGGGCTATCACTTATACCCTGACTGAGATGCCTTTTTAAAGAACACCCTTAGGAGTACTAAACCCACTCTCTCCTGGGTGGAGCTCAAGACTGCCCAGATAGATATCTTAACTGTGCTCTCACACACTTAGATTGAGCTATCAAAGAGTTTCTGTCTCTAGCTAGACTAAAAAGGTCTCACCTCTTCCCTCTTTGGAAGAGGAACTGACTTAATCCTGCATTGTACTCTGGGAGCAATCTCTCCTCCTTAAGATACTATACATAATATTGAAACACTAGATTACTAGTGACATCTACTGGTTAGAGTATCTGCAAGCCTTGCTATAAAAACAGACTGCAAACATTATCAATATACTGTAACACATATACTTTCCTACACAAGAGATGGCTAATGACGCAGTCACATCTAAGATATGGGAATACTCTGTTTAATGAATACAGAGTAAATAATCAGAGTAGAAATCCAAAGTGATGATAATTCACTTTGGCAGTCAAATTCTCACTTTGATCAATAAGCCCCAAAAAGTTTGAAATAGAATATTGTATTAAGTCAAAGGGGATATTTATTAATGCATTAGTGAATGCATTTCAGGCTATTCGATTCAGTTAAATTCATTTTGATCAAATTTATTTTCCCCTTGCTGAAAAAAATGTGAATATTTATTAAAAAGCAGGGAAAACAAATTTGATTTGAAGAGAATCGCAATGAAACAAAAACACAGCCAAAATCGCATTTATCACCTAGTTACCACTGCAATACTCTTTATCACAGTTACAACTCAAGCATGAAATGCTAGACTTAGCGCTGCAGCACTTAGATTCCCTCAAGTGTTAGAAAGGGCCTGTGTAGCCTGAAACATATAGTGGCAGAAAAATAAAGCTTTGCGGCATATTTCCACCTTTTTTTTGCTCCTTTTTCCCATCTAATCTTATTGGAATAAAGCTTATGTGTTTTATTTATTTATTTTGTACAGTTGACATGATGGACTGGCACCCCACTAGTCCCAACATGTGGCCCTCACCCCATGGTTAGGGAGGGGGTGAGAGACTTAGGCATGGCCATAATTAGGTTATAGCCCCCAACCCCAGAACACTGATGAGGTTGGGGCCATGGGAGGGGGTCAGCTATTGCCCCTTCCCAAGTGAGGGACTCTTGACCCCCTTTGCTAAGGGGGGAGGGGGCATGGGGGTCGGTTTTGACCCCCCCCCCGGATAATGGTGATACCCCTCTACCTCACTTGGCCACTAGGGTAGGGGGAGGTAGTGATTCCCCCACATAGTGGTTGTTGTGAGTAGGAGATAGGGGTCCCAGGGACCCCTACATGTTTTTGTTTCTGACCCACTACCCAATAGGGACCTAGCAGTACCAATCACACCACCATTCTAGGGACCCCCATTAGATTGGGTTTGCTTCATTTAGACTGATTACTTCTAGTGTCTAGTCTAGTGAGGTGAATCTTTGTCAGCGATAAGTATTAGCTTAGTTAAGCAGGAAAAGTTTTTTAAATAGCGCTTGAATGATATTGATTATTTGATGTTCAAATAATATCACTCAAAATAGGTGCTACTGAATAAACTAGTGATATGTTTTTGTAACTTGGAGAAATGATCAAAAAGAGGAAAATGCAAGGAAAATTAAATTTTCCCCTGTTTTCTACCAATTTGACCTTAGGAAAAATCCCCCAACATCTTTTTTTCCTGCCTGAACTGTTTTGCAGATAAAAATGCCTAAATGGGTTGTTTGTAACTCCCCAAGCATTCCTGTGTTACAGATCTCGGGGGGGGGGCATTTACTATTTTCCATATTAAATTCAGACTTCCAGTTTGCTACAAAAATGTGTATCATCAGTACGCGCAAGGTCATATTGTATTTTCTACGCATATATTCACAGTCTTGTTTTATGTGCAAAATGCCAGATCTAAGTTGAAGTATAAAATAACTCATCTCACCCTTAACGCTTATCTGGGGATACTTTAACTGCATATCAGTGACAACCATCAATTCCCAGACTGCTGTTTTAAAAAGTTACATTGTCAGACATCATAGAAACTAGCAAAGATATATATTTTTATATCAGCCACACAGAATAGAAGCTATGTACATTAAAGCAGTAAAGCATTTCATTTCTTATCATCTCTATTTTTAACAGTACCATAATCAAAAATATCAGCATGTGGTTGATGTATTTATTACTTGGTTTTTTTTGTTGTTTTTTTTACCAGAAAATATATTAAGGAATGCTGCATCTTTAAATATGTATTGCCTGGATAACAATATGATGTGGTTTACAGCAAGAAATACCGTTTTTTCCTTCAAGATCACCACTGAGGGGAAACTAGCTTGAAAACTAGTGTGGTATGTCATATTGATTTCACTGGGAAAACTGTTTTTTCAAGGTTGCATTTGCAAAGTACTGCTCTATAAAGTTCCAGTATAGGACAATATATTTTGTGCCATTTGATTCACTGTCAATGTGACCTTGCTCAAATACCTAATCTAAAATGTATTCTAAACATTACATGACTGACTGCTCTACAGTTCGGATTTAAACCAAACCGTACCACCGTCATCTCTTGTTAAAAATGTCAGGGAAATGCCAGAGTGAATCCAGTAGATGGCACTGCAGATCATAAATATGATGACCTGTGTAAGGTTTGTTTATTCCATTTGGAGTGTTTCTATTACTGCATTGCATATTGTCTGTCGATCCATTTTCAAGTTCTGAAGCAATGTGATGGATAAAAGAAAGAAATGCTAAAAGTAAAAAGAGAGAGTCAATATGCAGTGAAATCTCAAAAGAAATGTGTTCATTTAAATTATTTAGTATCCCTACACTCTGAAAGTGTCTGCTTTACTCTGTGGTATACGTTGACAATGTAACGAATGCATTGATCATAGAATACAGTGAATGTAAGAAGCATTAACGAAGTTAGCAAGAGGTTCTTTCTCATCTGGTCAGAAGTAATGGAGAAACAATAACAAAATGTTTTGCTTTAGAGACCAGAGATACAGCAATGAAATGAAAGAAATACTAGCTGAAAGGCTGAAGGGGCTTATTCATGAAGTAAGGAACAGCGGGGTGATTTATTTATCAAACTCTGCAATGTGGCGATTTGTACACAACCAATTTGTACGCATACGATGGTCAGAAATGTATGGAGCTCTTTGCATCACTTTGCCAGATCAAAGTGGCGAATTAGGGGGATGATGGCATGGCTCCTACTGACTACGCCATGCTACGCAAAAAACCTTGTCCAACACTGTTCGCTTCTTTGCTTTGGGAATCTACCGCTCAGTGAATAAGTAGTAGAGAATTCACCACTATCAGAGGGTAGAAACAAGAAGTGATGATAATTTACTTTGACAGTCAGATTATCACTTTGATGAATAAGCCCCTTATAAATCTTCCTTAGCTATATTATTTTATAAGATGTAGGCTCAGCTTAGTCCAGTGCTTGTGCTTCGTTCACTGTCTGGAAAATTTAGCTACGATAGACAAATTGTAGAGAGTGTTTAATGGTAAAGGCTTCTGCATGATTTTCCATTTTTGCTGGACAAGCCAGTGATTGATACTAAATCCATAGGGCCTCATTGACTAAAGTCTGCATAATCACATAGAGCTATGAATTCACACCTATTTGCCTCTTCCCTATGTTCACTCATTGATTACATTCTGTAAAGTGGCAAATCCATATCTACTCTGGCATCTATGATGGTTGTGAACTTACGGAGCTCTTCGCATTACTGTGCATACATGTGCACAGGTACTTCTACTATTGACTAAGATGCAGAGTGTGTGGAAGATGTGATTGTGACTAGGTGTACTGCTCCCAATTCATCTGTTTGACTTCGCCATATTAATGTGGCAAATTGAGGGGTTGATGGCAGAGCTCCATTGTTGCATAAGTTGACGATTCTTTCAAAAGTGACAATGGCAACTGTGACTAAATGACAACATGACCTAGGGACAAGGTGACATAGAAATAAAATATTCACAGAATAAAGTTAGTGGGATAGTTTGACTGACATCACTGCCCTTCACTTGCTGAATTTTCCTTACTCTGCATGACTTCTCATCTTACTTCAATCCAACTGACTACGTCACACTACATATGTGATAGCGATCGCTGTTGTCTGCCTGTTTGACAAGTCTATTCTACGCTTAGTCAATATTGAGAAGTGAATATGCATCCATTTTGATGATGCTACTCAAATTGTAGCAAGGTGAATGCAAATCTATGATTGATATTTTAACTGTTCAGAACTAAAATCTGGTTCATTTTCTGCAAAATGCCTGAAATATAAAATGCAGATCAAGATCTTGTCAGCGAGTATTTGACCGGTGCAGTGTGCATATTGCTTACCCTACCCTTTTTATACACAAACCTTAACAGCTGCCCCCATGCCACTGTCGTTTTACCATTTATGTCTTGATCAAATCCTGGCAGGGTATCCACATCGCTAGTAACACATGGAACATTCACCAAACATAGTCCAGGAGCTAGCCATTGAGGACCCCAGCCAGCCCAAATAAACCAATGACACAAGGAAAAGCCAATGATACCATGTCCACACCAATCTTGGGCCCTTGCCCAAGTAATGCCCAATTTACACTATGCATTTCAACCCAGAGATGCCAAGACCAGGCAAGTGTTTTAAACCATTTTCCCTTACACCAGCTGTAATAAGTGAATCAAATTACCATATTAAGATTTTACATACTTACTTATATCCATTAACTGCAAAATTACAAACCTTCCATCTCTACCTTTTCTTTTTTTAAATGGGGAGGGTGGATGTGATGCTGCTCCTCTTTCTCTATACTGCCACACAGGAGCCTTTCCATTCCTTTTTGTCTCTAACTCCTCCTACCAAGCCCTACTCTGCTTGCCCCCACACCTGTCAATCACCCTCTCAGCTCCTTGTTGTCACTTTCATTCATTCATGGATACTCTACTCTCTTGTTAAAGTTTCTGGTTTCATCTGCTAATCTAAAAAGAAGTAAGTCAACTGTAATTTACTGTAACTGATAATTAGAAAGGACTCACATAGCTAACTTTTGGGTTTGGATACTAAATCATAATACTTCAGTCATCAGTTTTTTTGATTTTTACTTTTGAATCCAGCAAACTGGCTCAATGTCTTTAGGGCTGCATTAAGGTTACTGGGGATATGCATGGATATGTGTCCCCAGAATATATCTTGTCCAAACTAAGGAGTGCTGAAGAGGGTGTCTTTGAAAGGTAACGTTGCATACATTTGCTTTATTCATAAATCTATACAATTATTCTATTTTGCTTTACTGAGTAATCAATCATTGTTTTATATTGACAAAATAACTCTCGGTAACATAGGTGGTATTGTATATATTATATACCAGTGGGTTTTGTGAGTGCCAATGATGTGGGTCATGCCTGCCAAGCTAGTGAGGATTCATTTGAAAATTACTATTATTATTCATTTAATACCTAGATTCTTTGGCACCTACAATGTATTTGGTACTGACTCCCAAAAGGAAATGACAGTTGAGTGCTAATGCCTCTTTCTTTATAGTTATCTGGCCATAGGTGTTATAATTAAAAATGTTTATTCTCCTCTCAAAAACAATGTGATGTTTTGGTGCTGGCAAGAGCAAATTTGCGTCATTATCCACGATTGTTTTTTTTTTTAAATTTTCTAAGGTCTTGACTCCTGCCCTAAATAACATAGTATTGGTAAGTAGAATTAGAGACTCAAATACATTTAATAGTACTTGAAACAACATGACTCAAATCAAAAATAGCAGTCAGGCTTTATCATTTGACCCTTTGTCATACACTTTACTTTCAACAGTTAATATAATTCAAGATAAGACAGGTCATTTAGATGTAGCAGTAATATGCTGCTGTGTTCAAACCACCAATTTAACAAAATCAGTGACAATAGATGTTATTCCAGAGAATGATGTCCCCCATCTCATATACCCTGCTTCAAATGTGGAAGACTTACAAGCATGGGTGTCAGTTTATTTACAGTACTAATATACTAAAGATTAAGCCAAAAAAGGTCTTGGTCTCAATATCACTTTTTTTCCTTAAAAAAATGTTTGATGTGATATGTAGACTATTTTTTTCTTTTGCTAAAAACTGTTTTAAAACAGATTTTTGAGGGGGAGAATCAATATTTTCAAGAGAATAGTTAAAACCACATTTTATGTATAGAACTATTATCCTATCATATACTTTGTGTAGGGAAGAAACAATTACCCAGTATGATGTTTACTAATCAAACACACGTACACGCACAGTCACAACCTGTGCCCCCACACAGACCGGCCTAATGTATTTTTACGTGTTTTTTCCATGTTCATTTATGGTGAGGATAAAAAAAAATATTTGCAAATCTACAGAAATACTATAATAATATATGTCATTTCCCACAGATTATTATTAATATGAAATAGAAATATTACACATAAACAGTTTATATCAAGATAAAAGTATAGCCTTTGGTTAATGAGCGCAAATGTATAAAATTATGAAATATACAAAAGTAAAAAAATAATGACAGCAGCATAAACAAACATCTATCAAGTCCATCTGCTTGTATAATTAGAGAGTAGATGCCCTCTGTATTCTGCAAACAATTAGCTCTTGCTGTGAGCTCTGCAGTGCTTTTTGCTGAATCCAACCAGCAAGCTGAACTAATTCTTTGCAGCTCTTCTGAACCATTATAGGCTTACACCTTTTGACTTTCACTTTCATGGTACAAATATGTCATCGTAATTTATACATTAGTAAAATGTATGTGTGAAATGGAAGTAAAACTATTGTTGTACAAATGCCTATATAACAAGATGGATTTTGAGATGATATATATGTTTAGTTCGGAATCTCAAGTAAGGAATTTGAATGACGTCTTGAGAATTCCACTGACTTGATGTTCTAAAGAAATCAGTGGAAGCCGGAAGTTGGTAAATAAGGAGGGGCGAGAAATGAGCTACAAATTCAAAATGACAAAATATAAGTAAATAATATAGACTGCAAAAAGCATGTATTTAAGAGTAGTAATCACATGGCCAAAAAACTGTTTGAAACTTAAATGTTCCTTAACTGGATCTGTAAGCAATTAGGAAAACATTTAATTGAATACTCCACATGATTTGTTTTGGATAGTTATTTACCTAACTTAATTGCCATTGCTATTTAATCATTCTGTGCCATCTATTGCTACTGTTTAGAATATGAAAATGAAATAATGGATTCTGTATGGAACTTGTAATGTTCACCGACTCAAAGAAGATTTGGCTACACATGACCCTTAGTAATAATAAACTTTCATTTAGAAATGTAACATCGCAGGGTTATTTTTTACGTCTGGTGTTGCTGGAGAAGTTAGGACAAAATAGCAACTGGGTGCTCCAAAATAGAATGGGTTAGACAACCAACAGCACAGTTCATATTTCTAATGACCATAACCATATTTATGTTTTCTTGGCCACTCCCACTCCACCATATCCAAAGCCACATATATAAATTTCTATGTCCTCGAAGGGCCATTTCTATGCTGCATGATGTCCAACTTAAGAAAAAGATATGCATTGCTTAGTACAGTATATTAACAGGAAAGATATCTCAATAGATTATACTGCTCATTGTTCACTAGATGAGTTAAGTTAAATGATGACCAGTTAGTTAACAGTTATATTTTAGATTGCTCAATATAAACTGCAAAAACTATTTACTTTTAACAGGTTATAGTTAAATACATTGAACATACTGTAGATATATAGTTCCATTACAGAGCTGTACAAGTTACTGTACAAGACATAACACAGCAACCTTACTTAGTAGTCCACTGACATTTGATTTGTGCCCAGGTAAATAATTTTGTTTTGTAGATCACTAAGTAGACCAGGCATCAATCAGATATCCATCAGTTACCCTAATGTATAGCTCAACTGCCCCCTAGTTAGAAAAAATATTACTCCCTCCATTTACATTTTTTTGTTAGACACCAAGTTTATTATCAATGCATTGCTAAGAAGTCCATTCTGTGCATATCTATAAAGATCAGCTTTAGTGTGAATTGCTCAGCCGTACACCTAGTTGCCTGTTGGATTTACAGTATGCTTCTTAAAGGGACACTATAGCCTACAAAAAAATGCTTTCTATTTATAGGCCACCTAGTTTCAAATACAAGAAGTTTTAAAATGGCAGGGTTAGGTTTACTGATTTTGTAGAATAATCATAGCAATAGCCAAAATCTAATCCTAGTCCCTCATCTTGTTACCTCTGTGTAGTCTATGACTTGTAAGCAGCATTTAGATCACTAAGCAGCTTTCAACTCTGAGCTGTTTTAGGCTGCTGTAGTTTTTCAGTCTCTCAGAGATGTCTTGTGCTTAGTTTCCTGAAGCAAGTACATCACACTTAGCTTCAAGAGGGGGGAAGTGAGCTTAGTCCTTGACGAAGGAGGAGGGGCTAGGATTAGATGAAAACCTCTTCTCCAAGTGCTTGCTTTTTTTCTACAATTTCTGTGACTATTCTGCAAAATCTGTAAGCCTAACTTTGTCATTTGAACACATTTACTTAATACTAGGTAGCCAATAAATAGAAAGCTATTTTTTATAAGCTTCAGTGTTCTTTTCAAAGTCCCACACCATTTCCCATTAATTATACTGTGCATTATTTATTTGCCAAAATTCAACTTTACAATGCTTAGCCAATCACAGCAGTGCCAGTCATGGAACAATCAGCTGCCAAAATGCCTATGTCAGATGAAAAGCATTCATTGTATACCCGCCACTATTCTATCTTCATTTAACATTTCAGAGCGAGCCCTACAGCGACAAACATGGTTTAATGTCCCTTTAAGTAATTGCTATATTTTCTGTAACAATGTAGCCTTTTTAAAGAAGATTTTCTGTAACCGCATGTTTGAAACAGCTTGTTTATTTTTAATGCTTTTTCACAGAAAACTTTTTTTTTTTGGAAAGTAAATAGTGCCTAAATGGGCAGCAGTTTTATTCCTTTTCCAAAGTAAATAAACAATTACTGCAACCTGTTCATATGTAAAACTGATAGTTATTTACTTTCCAGTGGGTATCAAGTACAGCACACCTCTGCAGTACACACTCTGTTCCTGAAAAGTAGAACAATAATACCATATGCAAGGACAGCTTGCAAATTAGAGATTACATGTTCCCACTATTATGAAAAGAGGCTTTAAAAACAGTCATCAGTCTGTTTTGACAATGCTAGTCACGCCATATTTTCCTTTTATCAGTAACTGAAACTCTATGAAAGCCTAAGAGACCCAGAATTTGATCCTGTAGATGCCAATTGCTGGGTCCACCCTCCGGGGCCAATTCATCAAAGTGTAAATTCAACTGTCAAAATTAATTTGTGTCACTTCAGGTCACTACACTTTGATGGCTGTGAATTTGCTACTCCATATTCATTAAGTGGCAGATTCCCTTGCGAAGGAGCAAACAGCGCCAAGTGTGATTTCTTGTGTAGAGTGTCAGCCAGACAGTATTTGTCATTTGGGTGTACACTTTATTATGAATGTTTGATGAACAGCTCCGTTACTCAGATAGAAGAACGAAAGCTGCACACACGTACTGGCCTTCATCAGGCAATTGCCCCAAGAAATATTATTCTGTCACTGCTTATCACTGGTCAGTAAACTATTTGGGTACTGTATATACCAGTCTCTATGTATGTGGAGCTTTCATTTTTCTGTACTTGTATTGTTTGATTCTGGGAACTACAACCTGGCTCACATGAAAGCTAGCACCACTCCCTGATTAGACTTTGTTTGGTGTGCATTCATACCTTCTCTTTATCTGCACCTCCGTTACTGGGCATTGGAGCTCTGCCATCAACCCTCTAATTCACTGTTTTGATCTGGTGATGTCATTTGATACAATACTGAATTCACTACTTCCACAGACTTGTTGCTTAATGAATAGCTGAATAACAGCTCTGCACTATGGTAAGTGATCAATTTGGATGAAAATTTGCCACATCCCAGAGCTTATAAAAAAATATAAAGATTGGGAAGGGGTAAATGGATGCGAATTTGAACTACCATTCAGAATAACCCCCCTCAGTGGGTAGTATTAGTTAGTATAGTCTTGATAAGAATGTTATTGGGTTGCAGAATTTCAGTTGAATTAATGGGAAAATCTATCATGATATTTTTTTACTGTTCTGTTCTGCTCTTCCACAAAATAGGTCATACAAGTCAAGAACTAGTTTCAGGCAAGAAATATACAGCTACAGTTAACCTCTGCATAAAGCAGGAATATAAATGCAGAACAGCTGAAGCAAAGTTATAGGAAAAATAAATAAATATTGTATAGTGCTGTGAAATAGGATGTTACATGGAAGTAAACTGTCAGCAAATCATGATTTGTGCAGGTATTTTCCTTAACACTGTTGCTGACTGAGATATTTTCTACATATTGTGGCAAAGTATGTGAATTTATGCTTTGGTTTATCTTTCCACAACAAATGGCGTTTCAGTGTACAAAAATAAAAATTACGTTTCATTTTTTTTTTTCTACTAGTAAATTGATGACATCATCATCTTTAAAAAAAGAGACAATTCACAGAATACAGTTAGAGGGATATGGTGAGGATAATGTCACTGACCTTCACTTGTCAAATTCACCTCGCTCCGCATGACTTCTCATCCTACTTCTATCCACTTGACTTTGCCACACTATGAATCTGACAGCGATAACCGCTTTCCACCTTCCGCCATTTTCAACAATACTATTCTCCACTTAGCCAATAGTGAGAAGTGAATTTTTGTTTATTTTGGTGATGCGACTCAAAATTTAGCATGGTGAATTTAACAGGTGAATTCACCCTTTGGTTAATAAGGCCCTAAGTATGCTAGTGTTTGGTGTGCTGTGAAATTAAACTGTTCCTGTTTGAAGAACACCTCTTGCACCCATGGTGTATTTCAAAGCAAAGACATTACTCCTAATGTAATAAGTGCGGCCTATCTCTTGAGACTGATGCTGTGTGCAGAAATTCTCCCGAGAGCGGATGTGGATGTAAACGCAAGGAGTGTGGTTAAAATAGTGTTACAGGTGCCTGAATTTGCCTAAAATAACCCTTTTCCCCAACTCTGCATATTCAGAAAGGATTGTTACAATTATTTTATTCTGCAATATTGCAAATTATACACCACTTTGTGTCTATTCTCCAAATTAATGGAAAAATAGGATGTTCATGAAGTGCCAAAGTAGAAATTCGCCAAGGTATGCTGCCATTGCCAACAAAGGTGGAAAATTCAAGTTACCATATGAATTGGCACCATAAGCTAGGAATTGTCTGCCACTGAAGCAAATCTAAAAACAATTGTTACAATTTATGTTACTATAATATACTGACAATACTGCTGACCAAAGTGTCACAAAATGTTGGCATTGTCCTATTTTGTCTGATGACTCTACACTTATATAAATGGGTCAGAAATGAGATAACGCTATGTTATGTGCTTTAAAATTGCATCAGCTCAACCAGAATTTACCAGCAGGTATAACAATTCTGTAACAGTCTCTTTAACCTTCACTAATTTGATTTCTGCTTTAGTTAAATGACATTTCTGTACTATCAGACTTATAAATCCAAAATGTTGTACAGAGAGAATAGTTTTAATTGCTTTTACTACAACACTACAAAGATATTAGAATAACCCGAAAGGTAGAAGGTGACTTTTACAGCTGGATATTTACATGGCACATGATTATCACTGTGATTACATTTAAGTTTATTCATTAGGGGTTGAATGTGCTGCATGTGACTGATGTTATTAAAGGGACACACTAAGCCACTATTATGATCAAGGTTTGTAATATATTTATAAATATATATATATATAATTATATATATATATGTACTGTACAGTATATAAACACAGAAGTCAATTGCAAAGTAATTAAATGCATGAAGACGTGACTTCTAACATGGTGATAAAAAGCTTTTTTAAATAGGTTATGCAATGATAATAAAAAAAGTGTTAAGTAGTCAAAAAAATTCTTGACTTTTTTAAATATCCCCAATATTATATCTCTTCCACTTTATATCAGTCTGGCCCCTTTAAACCTGCAGAATCCATATTGCCTGTTCAATCAGCCACAGGTTTGGTGGACATTCCATTTCTAAGCTTTGAAAGTGTTAAAATATTCCTTAAAGTGCACCTGTCACTTCAAAACTCTAATACTAATTTAAGTTCTACTGATGAAATAAATGTTTTTGCAAATATATATGTCTTTTAAAAAATGTACCTTTATACAACGTTTGTCTCTGTCATCTTGCCTGCCTTTTCTTTCCTGAGTTGGGTGGGCAGGGCTAAATGATGATTGAAATTATAGCTCCTTCAATCAGATCCCTTAAATCATGATCTAGCAGGGATCAAATTGAATTAGTAGAACCTAAATTAGTATTAGTTTTGAGGTTACACTTTAATAAAGATGTTTTCCAAATGTATGACAGCTTTATCAACAAAAAGTAGAAGGCATTTGGATATAGAAAACTATGTAAACCAGCTATCAGCTAAAGCCAGAAAATTCTTGATCTCTACTAAAAAGAGTAAAAATTCTAGAGAGACAAGTTTGATACTGCATCTTCATCAATGGCATGTAGGAGGGAGGGTTATCAGGGGATAAATTCCCTCTGAAGTTTTTGGCTGCATTACCTGCAGTGGCACCTCCTACTTGGAGTCCTGATAAACTTGTTCTGTGTCTGCCTCTCTTTAGTGCTTCATCTTCAGCCTGCACACAGTATGAGTTGGATAGAGATTACATCTTTCTTCCTAATCCCTATCTGGATCACAATAAGGCCACAAGGTAAGATGGTAGACGTAAGCACTGAATGCTAAAGGGAGACAAAGAGGGTAAAGCATCAGTATTGCTCCCAATAGATAATTGGAGTGCTACTGCTAATTACTGGGGGCATGTTGTGCTGCACAACCTACTGGTTTCATCACAGCACTTTGTTTCTTCACCACATTTTAGCCTAAACAATCACTCAATTAATAATCTAAAACTAAAAATACTCAAAGGAAACTTTAAAAACATACAAGAAAGAAAAACTTTTGAACTCAAAATGTTAATGCATTTTAATACCAAAAATACTTGACTCAATGTAGATCTTGGATTTCTTTCTCATTTTCATAACTTTATAAAATGGTAATATATATATATATATATATATATATATATATATATATATATATATATATATATATATATATATATATATATATGTATTTATTTCTGTTTGCTTTGATACTATGGTCGTCCCTGTAACACAGAATTCCAACCCCCCATCACCTCCCCCACAAGCTCTAATCTATTCCTAGCAATACTTACGGCACCTGATTGCTTTATGCTCCAATAATTTGTTGATGTTAGTATGTCTTTTTGCCTGTTTATCTATCTCACCATCATACCTTTATATAATGGAAAACTATGTATTTATTTCTGTTTGCTTTTTATCTGTGAGTTTCTATGTAAAAATTCCACTACTCCCCTTTATCACCACTTGTCAACTCTAACTGACTCCCACCAATATTTACAATCACTTCAGTAGTCTGTTTATTTTAGTATAATGTCTTTCTGCCTGTCCTTATGACTGGGTAACCCCTACTGAACTTAGTGTTGCTAGAGACTTGATAAAGGTTGGACACAACTCTCAAACGCTCATCTATCTAAACTGACCATTAGTCCAACAAAAAAAAGATACCACCAAATGTCACAATACTCATTTTTTTTGCATCTGTGGACTAACACGGCCACTCTATCCTAACTTTATACGTTTTTCCTTCAGTTGCTATGACTATTCACTTAATCACATAAGTGTTATTACAATAATACTTTTTATCCCAATATGCTTTTCTTATGTTGTTACAGCAATGCAATTCTCTTCACTTTATGCTTCTTCTCTAACATAGCTGATGTGTCTATTTTGCACATGCTTTTGAGCAAGTGCAGAAGAATAAAAAACAGCAATGTTGAAGAGGGGGTATGAACCTGAAGGACAAATCAATGCTGCATCGAAGAAGGTGATTGGTAAGTATTTTCCCCTCCACCCCTTAAGAATCTCCCTTAGAAAGAACAAGCTTTAGTTCTACTTTATACAAGACCAATAAGATAATATATCATTTTTCAACAAGCATTATATTGATGACAATAAACATTTTAATAGGCAAACTGAACCTGTTTAAGTCAGATAATTTATAAATCTCACTGAAAGTATATTATTAGATGGGAAACTGTATGTTCACTGCTGTAAACACATTTGACTTCAACAGCTTATAATATTTCCATTGGGAGGCATTAACAGCACTCCACTCATCTTCAGGGAGAGTTCATTAGGATTCAGTTTCACCTTACTGATTATACGTGATGAGCTATGATCTGATCTGCTACGATTTGCAGAAAATATAATTTACTCATAAAAGAGCAATGCTGTCAAAAATCAAAGTGGTGCTTAGTGTAGTGGAAATGTAAATAAATATGTGGATAGCCAAATGTCCATCATCCAAAAGTGTTCGAACAGCCAAAAGCAGCAGCAAAATAAGTTAAAAAGCCAAACCAACAAGAAAATGTCAACAACACTTAAAAAAAAAAAAACTTTAGTAGAAATATTCTCTAATAATGCAAGAATAATATGTTTAAAAAGCATGTACAGAGGCCAATAGGACCCAATAACTCCAGTCTATACAAAGAGCTGGGAGGGTGCACAAATCAAGGAATAGGTAACATCAATGAACAGCAAATAAATGAGTTTTCCACTGGTACCCAATTCTATCAGAAAAATGTAATTGATTATATATTGCGCTTATGAGGCTGCTGCATACAAGGTTATCTCACTACATTTAACTACAACAGAAGGTTGCATAACTACAAACTCAATCATAGCTCTGAACAAAAGTAAAAAGTGAACTAGAAAAATAACATGAGAAGTAGACTGTTGACAGTACAAGAATCCAGTCTCATTTACAGTTGTTGTTCCTTAACTATCCATAGTTTTAGTTTGTTTTTGTATATTGTTCACAGAACAATTTCTATGAGGTGTTGTTAGATAATTTACCATGCACAGCTGAGTAAGGCTAGAACTGTTAATCCTTTTTCATGAGTGGAAATAGAATTTAGACAGTATTTCTGTAGCTGAGTTGCAAAGCATCTCCTCAAGTCTATTGGCTATCCAAAACATAGTAACATAGTTTCTAAGGCTGAAAAAAGACACAAGTCCATCCAGTTCAGCCTATTTTCCTGCAATGTTGATCCAGAGGAAGGTAAAAACCTGTGAGACAAGAGCCAATTATCCTCATATTAGGGAAAAAATTCCTTCCTGACTCCAAATATGGCAATCAAAATAATTCCCTGGATCAAGAGCCCACCTTCAGTTATCCAGTACCCATAACTTATAATGTTCATACACTGAAGAAAAGCATCCAAACCAGTTTTGATTCTCATTCCTCTATCTAATCTTTGTACTCTCAAACAGGTAACGGCCCTACATTTGTAGATCAGGTATTGGATGAACCAAGTAAAATGTAGGAATAAAGTGAAAAGTCATCTTCACTACTGTTATGATCCAGTGACAACACATCCAAATAATATTAAAATTTAGGGTTCCTGACACATCTATAATGCAGGTAACTCCATGACAATACACAGGAAAATTCATCAACAGAGGCAAACTTTACATTAGTCCTGTAACCTATAGCAACCAATCAGGTTGTCTTTTATTATTATTTTTTCCTTATACCAGAAAATACTGTCTGCTGATTAGTTGCTATGGGTTACTAGATCTCTGTAAACAATTGACACTGTTGATGAATTCCACTGTATTTTGTAATGACAAACTGTACAAATATATCCATTACCAAGCCTTAATTATTTGTCCAAGTTGGGTTAATATTGTGAAACATTCACATACAGGAGATCTGTATAGGATATCAATAATAATGTAATAATATTGCACCTAAATGGATACAGCTCTTTTTAATCATTCAGATACTGGATGTTCTGAATAAAAGAGTTTTTAATATGCTTGACTGTCAGTAGAAAAGTTTTGCAGATTGAACAAATATATTCTGTTAAATAGTGTTTCTGCATAAGTCTCTACAGTTCTAGCCTCTGTACTGTCTGCCTATCAGCACAATGTAATATCTGCACAGAGAAATAATGTCTTTCGATCAACTTGTTATATGAAATATAAAACATGCATTATAAGCACTATAAAGTTGTTTGCATTTAGTAAATGGACAGCTTGCCATAGTTTATTATTCTTTTCTCATTGTTAAAATAATGGCCTTATGACAAAAACATTATTAAGATACAGTATTTATTGAAATCGATCTATCTTGGAACTGTATTAGATTCAGTTTTTATTGTCCTGTAGTGTTTACACTTGGCAAACAATTTGTGTATTAAGGTGAAAAAAAAAGTTCCAAAAAATATAGTATCGTTTTATCCACTAGACAATGACACAAATCTCACACCACCATTGCTCTGGGTCTCATTCATCTATGGATGCAGTACACAAACAGATTATTGGTAAATTAAAGGGGATGCTTTCAAAGCTTTAAGCACTAAAAGAAGGAGTGAAAGATACCCACAGATCATAAAGCTGTTGTACATGGCTATACACATCATGGTGCCATAGTGTCAGGATAACTTAGGGTTTGCCAGACACCACAGTGGATTTGGTGCTGGCCCCGCCCAAGGCACTCAGTCAAGAGATCCCTGGTCTTCACCCTAAAACCCCCACAAGGGGGTTTGACCTTTTCTACAAGGGGATCCCCAAGTCGTGGCCCTAGGAAATCACCCACTGGTGGTGTTGAGGTGGTAGTGAAGAAGTAGGAGGGAACTTTCAGAATTGGGATAATCAAAAGCCAGGTACACAAGGATTCCGAGATCAAACTAGAGATGAGCAGATCACAGCAGAAAATACAGCAGGGAGAACAGGATACCAACAGGCAAAAACAGGAATCAAGAGGAGATACGAGAATTCAGCAGAAACTTCACAGAAGAAACAGATCTAGATCTTGATCAGGTAACAGGTAGTAAGATGTATAATCAGGCAATGAGTAAGCCAGCCTGCAAAGTATATAGTGGCAGAGCCTAATCGGGATTGGCTGGCAACAAGCTACCAGATGGGAGTAAATGAGTCTTACAATACAAAGCATCTCTGCAAGGCGAGAAAACAAGAGCAATCAGGACTGGAATCAGGTACTAATAACTAGTAAGGGATAAAACCCCAGGTGGCTCAGTGGCACAGAGGCAAGATCACCACCTGCAAACTGAATGTCCATGGTTCAAATTCTGGGACCAGAGTGACTGCTGTGTTACACATAGTCATTCTCCTTTATATTCATTTTAGTCCTTTCTATGTGCCAGGTTTTTATTATTGACTTGGTAATACTACCTAAAGCAGCGGTTCTCAACCTGTGGGTCGCAACCCTGGCGGGGGTCGCGAGGCCATCCCACTCTGGTTGAGAACCGCGCCGACACCCGGAAGTACCCGTAGGAACCCTTCTTATAAGGGTTCCTGCGGGGTAACGTCAGCCGTAAACGTCACCACGTGACGCGCGACGTGATGACGTTTCTGCTGAACATCACCACGTGACTCACGTACGTGACAACGTTTGGCCAAAACGTCATCACGCGCGGCGTGGTGACGTCAGCGGGGGTCCCGGTTCTAAAAAGGTTGAGAACCGCTGACCTAAAGGATCAATAACACCTAAAAAAATCAAAATTCCTATCTGGATTGACATGGCAGTTACTCAAAAACTGAACTTGTAAAAATGTTAACTTTTACGTTAGATTCATGAAGCTTCTAGCATTCTGTCTATTCTTATCTTTACTGATTGCAGCCATGTTATTACACAGATCTCATACATTCCCATTATCGGGGTACTTTACCTAAAGCATATACAGGAAGTTTTCCCTAAAGCTTAATTTTTAAAATTAAATATTTTACTTTATATACTCAGATTGAATATATATATACTGTATATATACAGTGGGAAAAAAAAGTATTTAGTCAGTCACCAATAGTGCAAGTTCCACCA
>WMED01000479.1:0-11834 GCA_019650415.1 Pipa parva
AAAGGTTGGCTGTATAATGATGGCCCTGTATGGATACCATACCTGATGTTATGCAGCACCGGAAATGACCACTTACAGCTTTTCTTTTGAGTTATGTTGAATAGGAAAACTCAGGAATAGTGACACTAATAAAGAAAGGATGAAAAATAATTTCATTCAACCCTTGATCTTTATAGAATTACAAAACACAGATTAAAAGGTTAAACTGCTACTGATAAACGACCTAGGATTAATTCTATCTCAGTCCCATAATCAACACACTTGGTAATCGCCTAATTAGCACTAAAAACTGTCATTCTTGATCTACCTATTAACAATATCTATATATTGAAGTTACAGTGGAAAGTCACATACATTATACATTCAGATATATGTGTATTTGTGGGATTTGCCACTGGAACTTCATTTGAAATCTGTAAGATGAACAGACCATAGTGTCCTAGAAGCTTGCATTCGACATCTTCACAGTTAGTTAAGAAAGATATCATTTTAAACCCAAGTTTTCTGTTTCTGATAACACATCTACCTGCAACTGACGTGCACTAGTTAGATGCTGTGGAATACTACTACAGAATTGTGAAAATCTT
Source organism: Pipa parva (assembly GCA_019650415.1). Lineage (NCBI taxonomy): Eukaryota > Metazoa > Chordata > Amphibia > Anura > Pipidae > Pipa > Pipa parva. The sequence goes on from WMED01000479.1 coordinate 588, forward strand.
AGATAGAAAGCTGATTAAATTATGATTATCAAAAAAAGACCTCCTTTTGTTATCAAGCTTCAGTTCTTTACAGTAAACTCTGTTGTTTTGAAAATTTGCCAAAAATGACACAAAAACACAGTGATTAGACTGCTCTATACTAGATTAAAGTGTGTGTTTTTAAACCAGCATTTCTGGTTTGATAACAAAAATCTCCATACAGGGTTCCTAAGTCCCAGTTAACTGTAATGAGCTTAAATATACTGAAAGATTGTACCTGCTCATAAAGTGCGAAATGTCCTTTCAATCCAATTATATTAAGTGTATGGCAGAGGAGACCCACAGGGCTAGACAGTTTGTCTTTTGTGTCTATGGGACAGCCTATGACTGTACAAGTGTTAGCCATACAGAGCATATAAGCATGACTTACACAGCAGCAACAGGTCAGAGGACAGATCCTAAGGCCCGGTTCACACAAAGCGTATTATATTTGCATATTTAGAAACACATGTCTAGAAAATATGCCGGCATATTTCAGTCCAGCCTATTTTCTAGATGCGCATATCTATTGTACTTACCCAATATAGTGTGAATGCTCCCTCGGCGTTCACAGCTCCTCCTAACAGACCACATTTTGTGCATGGTGTATATATGCCAGTAAAAATGTGACATGAAGCGTTCCGTATGCAGCGTATATGCGGCATACACTAGTGAGGCCAGAACAAGTTAATTCCCATACGTTTACACAGCGAGGCTTTTTTTAATTTTATGTGCACCGTATATTCACCGTGCATAAAAACACCAGTGTGAACCTAGCCTAAGTCTGCTCCGGTATCCTTTGTTTTAGTGTGAAAGGAAAGACTCCAGATGACATATGGGAAGCCCTTTAGGCATATAGGTGAATTCATATGGGATGAATTTTATTACGCATTTAAAGAAAATAGCATTTGGGGCACTACTTTCATGTAAAACACCTCGCTATCTCTGCGCTTTTCCCTCATGTGTGACCGCTATTGTTCAGTCCCTATTGCTACTTATCCTGTCGCATTTTTTATATTGCATTTTACGTGGTCAAAAAAACTTCACAGGAAGCATCCTAGGGCACATTCCTCTCTATTAAATGCTAGTGTGTCATTGGATAGACGATTTTCTGAATTTTTAGCAGTGAGAAAACACAGAGCAATTAGAGTTCAGTATGTGGCTTGATATTACTGTGTAAGATCATTTAAAGTCTCACCTTGTGCATCCAAACATGTGATTATGTTGTAATAATTACTGATAATATGAACACAAACATGTCAGTGCATGATTTACTAGTTAGACCAGGTAATTACGCTATTAGAAATCAACAGTAGCTTTAGACAGTTTCTGTGACAATTTGTTGATAGAAAAGGAATATTTTCTGTATAACAACTTTCTTTGTAACCAAAATGTTACATTTCCATAGTGGATACACACAGAGGCATTCAAGGCAAGCAATGGGATTATTTTTAAATATGTCTACACACAGCAGCCAGATTCAACCAACATTTGCTGATCTGATAATTGAACAGTCATCCAAATATCAATAAATGGGTCCTTTATTATGAGGTGTACCACTGACCATATACACACCCCAGTGTGATCACTGCAAGCATGCTTGATAAATTCTTGTTTGATCTCAAAATTTGTTTAATTGTAGAGATGCCATTTTGGCATTTGATGTTGGTAGGCAAATTGCTCTGTGCATTACAAGTCTAACACATGGGAACTATTTCTTACCTTACTATATGTGTCTGTATACTTGAGTAAGGCACGGCTATACCATTTGCGAAGTGAGCCGAAGGCTTCGCAGCTCACTTCGCACAATGGTGAATTAGGATGATAGAGTACCAGTGCAAGTCAGATCCACAAACCAATAGCCAATAGCAATACTGGGAATCTCTGTGATTATGAAAAATATGGTGTATATTGCTTTAGGCTTCACATACACTGCTTTATTTAATTTGAGTTATACCAGCTCAGTAGGTAACACTGCTTGCATGCAAACCTGCAGTGTCAGATTGGGCTACTTTTGTAGGAAATCAGAGAGTCTTCAGAAAATTCTCTGACTGAAAAAGGGGACATAAGGCTCAATTTATTTTTAAACATGAAGCCAAGCATATACAGATGCCCAACCTCCTCTGTTTCCACCTCTCTTTCTCTAAGTAGGCTTGAAAGCTTGGCCCATTTTAGAGCTCCATGGTTGTGAGTTGCCTGGGCTGTAGAAGCAGAGGCAGTAAAACTGCTGCTTTATTTATTAAAAGCAAGCAGAAGTACCTACCAATATATCTCGTGGTGTCCAGAGAGGCCACTCCATTCCTGCAACATGTATCCTACTGTTTTCATTGCCACGTGCATTCGCATATTTAGCCTATGTGATCCACTTGTCTGTAGCTCTTAATACAACTGTCTTTCATCGTGACTAATAGGATAATTACCCATTCATTTCTGTAGTGCTGTATGGGAATTGGATGTAGAGTGATTCTATTGCCAGTCAGGTGGAGACAGTTTACATTATTTTATGTTTCTCTTCTTAACATATGATCTGACTGACTCATGTTAAAAATATTACATTGAAACTGCATTACAAGCTTTATGCTAATTAAAGGGCCGGTATCACCAGATCAAATATGATATTTGGATTGACATGGTAGGTATTCTTATGCAGTAACTGTTAAAATGTCATCTTTGAAGTAGAATTCCTGATTTTTTTTTGTTAGTTTTTGTTTCTTTCTCTTTCCTGGTTGTACATTAATGTCCTATTCAAAGATTTAGATTGTAAGTTCTACAGAGCAGGGACCTCCATCTACTGGTTTCAGTCATGAAACTACTACTACTACTACTGAGGCAGGCAGGAGGAATCAAAGTCAGAAAATAAAGCAGGATCTGGTACACAGGAATGAACTGGAAGAAAGCGTAGGCTAGATCTCACAAACAGGACAGCTTGGCCAAAATCAGGAAGAAGTGAGTTCATGTTTATAGGGTTGGTAATTGGTAAATGTGTGCGCTATCCTTTCAACTGGTGCTGAACCTGTGGCTGCACAGCTGCAACGAATTTGAACAGGTTCAGCAAGAAAGTATAGCATACACATCATTTAAATTGTAAGCTCTACAGGGCAGGACACTCGATCCTCTTGTTTAAGTCATGGCCTGGTCATCAGTTATCAGCAAAATGCAAAAGATTTTGGTCTCATGGCTGTCAATAGCTGGGTATACCCTCTATATTTATAAGACAAATTAGTCAGTTTTAAAGAAAAACATAACAGTAATATTATCTATATTATTGTCTATAGTATATTATCTATAGTAATATTGTCAGTGTCCTATGTTATGTTCAAAGTATAGTAACAGTATGGAACAAAGTAGAAGGACGAGATGTCTGTCAAGCTGCACATTACAGAATTGTGTAATATGTTTGTTAACAAATTTGTTAACAAATATAAGCCATTCTATAAAGAATTTATTTTATAAGCCAAATATTTCCAAAGTTTTCCCACAGTAGATGCTTCCAAAGGCAGAACCATAAGATGTGTAAATCATTAATGATGGATAATAGGTATACACACCAGGGCTAAAATATAAAGTGAATGTCTGGCTATCACTAACAACTTTTTATTAGGCCAATACTTTCTACTCTACTTGGGGTGTTTTTTTAACAATCTTTTTAATTAATGTTGAATTACTGTTGTTTGTGTATGTGGTTCATTACGAAAGGAAATTGACTTTTTATCCTTTTTTATTTTTCTAGCATTTAATTGCATATGACATGCTCTGTAGAGTTTAGTTGAGTTATTTATCACAATGATTTGGGCCCTCATTCACCATAGTGCAAAGTGAGCCGCGAAGCGTTCGGCTCACTTCGCACTTGGTGTTATGCGCATGCTGATGTCCTGCACGTGGACATCAGCATGGTCATAACACCGAACGTTTCGCGGCTCATTTCGCACTATGGTGAATTAGGGCCTTAGAGGGGAAATGTTAGGGCAGACACTCTGGAAAACAAATCTCCAATTAATTAGAGCTGAGTAAAAGCACAATACTACAAATCATAGTGTATCCCTGGACTAAAGGATGAGGACTTAAGGAAATAGGTACCCTACATAATACTTATATTTGTGGCTATGTTTTTAAATGTTACATTTATTGTAAAGTACAATAACCATCACCTTTTCCTTTCAGAGAGCTCTTAGATACAACATGCCGCATCGCCAACACGCTGAAGAAATATGGAATACAAAAGGGAGATCGAGTTGCTATATATATGCCTGTTTCACCCCTCGCAGTAGCTGCTATGCTGGCTTGCGCAAGAATTGGTGCTGTACATACTATTGTCTTTGCTGGATTCAGTGCAGAGTCTTTAGCAGGAAGAATCAATGATGGTAATTAAAATTATCAAAATTCCCAGTTCCAGTAAGACCAATGTGTATAAAATTAAGGGCATTATCAAAAGAATTTATCAAAAGGGCAATTCTAGTAACCCATTCCAACCAATCAGCAGTTAGCATACACTGGTATAGGAGAATATTAAAAGTCAACCTCTGGTTGGTTGCTATAGGTTATTAGACATCAGTAAACAATTGCATCTGTTGATGAATTTCCTTTTGATGTTTTTGTTATTCACATAAAACATGCACACAAGTTTATATAGTTGTTTTCGTGCAGTACTTTCTTCAAAACCAAAGCCACAAATAAGATCTCACTGGGAGTGGAATATTGATACATAAAGGTAACTCTCTCAGCTTAGCTTCAGCTTTTCTGGAGCAGGGGTTCCCAAATGCTGGGCCGCAGACCACTGGTGGTCAGTGGGCCCCCTGCTACCAGGCCACATGGTGGTGATGTTTGCACAGGAAGCACATCACCATCCTGTGGCTGGCAACATAATTGGACTGCCCACCCTCTCCCTCTGATTCGTAGAACCAAAGCTGGATCGGGAACCAATCATATAAGGAGAACCAGATATATAAGCTGCTGAAGAGGATGGCCCTGGGTCTTTGCTTCACCACTGCAAGGTGTGCAGCAGCAGGATTCCCACCCTCCTGGTGGGATCCTGGAAGAGGAATCCATAGGGAATAATTATGGAAGTGAGATTTTATGTTTAGCTCACCTCAGAAGGTGTGAAGTTGAGGATTAGTTTATTTAATTTGGGTAGCCTGAGACCCCAACAGGATTGGCAGTGGGCTTAGAGGCCTGATGTGGATTTCAGGCTAGGGAGTCTGAGTGGTAGGCTTAGGGACCAGGGACAGCTTTAAAGAGAAGAAGGGATTCCTGAGAGGCTCGGCACATGTGTGGGAAGCTACCAAAGGGGTCCCATTCTAAGGAGCCATGTGTCAACTGCCTGGTTGGTGGGACCTGTGGTGCACAGATGTTGGTAACTATGTATCTTAATGATGAAGTTCCTGATGTAACAAACTGCCACATGCAATGCAAGACATGTTCCACCTGTATTACTGTGTAATTAAATTTGTGTGGGTTTATGTTGTCTATGTTGATTACATAGGAAGTACCCCTCCAACTAGTAAGCAGAACCTATCCCCCTGAGGTGTGGGTTAGCCCGGGCAAATGGAGGATGTAGCTATGAGTGGGGTTTAGTACATACCACCACTATAGTGCTACACTCATTTATATATATATATATATATATATATGCAGAAGTTTGTACTTTCCTGTTTTCTAGAAGATCTAATGTGGTTTGTTTCCAAATTTCCTCTCTCATTAGCTAACTGCAAAGCTGTGATCACATTTAATCAAGGAGTGAGGGGTGGAAGAGTAACAGGATTGAAGAAAACTGTGGATGAAGCTGTTAAGAACTGTCCATCAATAAAACATGTCTTTGTAGCTCAAAGGACAGACAAAAAAGTATCCATGGGTGATGTTGACATACCACTTGAGGAAGTACGTAATTTAATGTGTTTAGCGTTTCCACATCAAATATGGTTTCAGAGAACTAGAAAATTATTTTAGAAATATTAACAGATTCCTCCATAGGCCACACAGTTGCCAGAAATGTACCTCTACCATTAAAAACACATTTACATATGCCTTTAAAATGATAACAACATGTGAAGTGTACAAATATCTGTCAATATAGTTAAATCTATGGAAAAATCACACCACTTTTGCAATACTCAAAAACATAAACATTTTAATTCTTCGTCCAGTCCAGAGTTGTCCTGGTCTTGTGATTGGGATCTTTGTTCTGCTGAGAGATGAATGTTCTTTCAAGCTGTCGTCTTTTTCTTACAGACTATATTAGTTTTCTGCTGTGTTTCCTGCACTTACAAGGGGACATCATTAAGTTGCAGCGTCTGTTAAAAAAACACTCACTTTTCCTGCTTGAAACAATAAGTGTTTTTGTGCTTCATTGGAATAAACAAGGCTGTCCATTCATGCAAAGAATGCCAATCAGTCGATTGATTAACTGGTATATACATATATATATATAGGTATATAGGTATATACTGTAGATTGCTTTAGGCCAGGGTTACACTAGCGCAAGGGTTGGAAACATTTGCACAGAGGGAGCCATTTCACTCCCTCCTCCACTGGGGATTTTTTTTTGTGGAGCCGCAAAGGGGAGGAGCTGATCACATGACCTGCCAACATCCTATCAGAAGACGCATCGGAGGTCATGAGCAGGGGGAGGGAGATGCGCTCAGAGCCACAACAAGACAGCTGAAGATTCTGAAGTTTTCCGACCCCTGCACTAGCATATATGTGAGCATAATTTTTTTTAAAAATGCATGACGCAAAAATGCCAAAAATGCGCGTCACGTAAAAACCATTGAAAATAATCACCGATACATGTACACTGTCACACTTGCATTTCATAGCGAGGAACATGTGCCAGAAAGCTTCATGTTGTGTTTTGCTAGAATATGGACACACATGTGAACAATGTGACTGGATTAGTAACAATAGGAATTGAACAATAGCGGTCAGACAGCGAAGAAAAGCAGCGAGTAAGTGCCTATTGCTATACATAAAATACATCCCAAAAACACGCCAGTGTAAATGTGCCAGCGTATGTAAGAGATGCATTTTTTTTAAAAACGAGTGCACATACTGTATATGCTAGTGTGTCCCTAGTCTTAGTGTTATTTTCATACTTTTCCATCATATTTACTGCCTACCAAAACATTTCTAGACCAGTGGTTCTTAACCAGGGTTCTATCGTACCCTAGGGGTTCAGTGAGTCAGTCTCAGGGGTTCGGTGGAGCCTCCGCCACGGAGGTCAAGACACAGAGGTCAAGTGATTTATCACTAAAGAAGGGTTCGGTGAATGTGCATAAGAAACTGGTGGGTTCAGTACCAAGGGTAAGAACCACTGCTCTAGACTAAACTGTTAATTTAGTGATATTAACAATCAGCACAAATTTGCAAAGGCAAAGCGAGTGAAAGACACTGTTCTCCTTGTTTTAACAGATCACAGGCATATTAGTTTCTAGTAACGTTGAAGATACACATCATGACTTTCATAAGGCCAGGGGACCCCTTGATACAATAATCCCTATGTCTAAGGTCTTTTACCTCTAAACCTGAACTTTTCTATGTCTTTAGTTCCCCTTTAATTGATAGCTGCTGCATCTTTCCTTCATTTATTATAGGATAAGCAAAGACAGATACAGTAATAACTGGGGTAAAGTATAAAATGTAGCATAAAGGACCTTTAAAATTGTATGGAATCCATCAAGAAAAAAACTGTAATTTTATTTGCTTTTAATTAAAACTTATTAAGACTTAGGGGGGAATTCACCAAGCTCTGAAGTGAGGAGCGTAGTGTTCGCCTCACTTCGGAACAACTGACATGCGCATGCTGATGTCCTGCACGCAGACATCAGTATGCGCATTTAAGGGATTCCCCTCCCGGCGAGGAGACTTGAGTGCTCTCGCCGGGAGGGGAATCCCTTTAATGCGCTGATGTCCGCGTGCAGGACATCAGCATGCGCATTTCAGTTGTTCCGAAGTGAGGCGAACACTACACACCTCACTTCAGAGCTTGGTGAATTCCCCCCTTAATTACTTAATTTTATTTAGTACTTTTCCCTTGAGAAGCAGGTGGAAAACCAGTAGGGAATATGGGAAGTTAAAGATTTTACTGACTTTCTGGATAACTCCTTGCTTTTTGTTATAAGTAACTTTATTATAAAAATAAATAAAGTAACTAACTACATAATCATGTATAATGTTTAGCAAACTAGAAGAACACTGAGAAAAATTATTTACTTGAAGCTTTGTACTTGCATGTTGGAGTATCTCTGACATTTTGGACTAAGATAAAAGTCATTTTTCTTGTAGAACCTCTAATGCCTCCCCTGCAGCAGGGACAGCCACTAGCCACTAGCCACTAGCCATTGCTGGAATGTGCATTTTACAAGTGACTATTTAGTCCACCATAGGACTGAATAGCACATATCATATAACCCAGGGGTGACGTCCCCCAAAGTGCCGGCGCTGGTGAGTGACGTCATCACGTCAGCGCTGGGGGAGGAACGCACACGCGTCGGGGGAGAGGCACTCCCCTGCTCATGTGCACTTCTTCAGTGCAGGCCACAGATCCGGCCTGAAAACTTTCAGATCGGGTCCACGACCTGTACTGAAGGCAGGGTATGGCGACGGCTCGCGTACCAACAGAGAGGGCTCTGCATGCCCTCTCTGGCCCGCGTGCCATAGGTTCGCCATCCCTGATATAACCGGAGCTGAATTGGCTTCTCTTATACTCCTTGGAAATCTCCAGCTTCTTGTGCCTCTGCCTTCAGGCACAGTGCGGGATATTTATAGAAGTGGAAAAAAGTCTCCTTCTAAAATATCGCATCAAAAAAAAGTAGCAGGTGATAGATCACGGTAATGAAAGTCGCCAAAATATCGTTATTTATTAGACACCTTGAGACAAATTTTGTCACCAAAAATATTTGCCAGATTGAGGGTGGCAAAAAAACATTATTCTCTATGGAAAATGGTTGCTCAAATTCTTCTAGGTCCCATAAGTTTTCCAGACAAATATCGAAAATAGTCACAATCGAAAAACTTCTCCATTGAAATCTATGAAAAATGCAGCTTTTTACGCTCTCTTTTGTTAGCACTAACAACAAAAGAGATTGCTCTTTTGTGGCGACTAAAATCGAATATGGGCAAATAGGTTGAAGAGGCCCTGATAAATATCCCTCAATAAATCAAGTATTTGCATAAAATAAACTCCAGATTTCACTGTATTTAATGCAAATACGACTGAAGTTGCAGTGCAGTCACAACATTAGGGGATTATTCACTAAAGTCCGAATTGTTGCGTATAGGTGTGAATTCGCCAGATAAAGACAGTCGCAATAGGCTGCTATTGTTGCAGTCGCGTCTTTATAATGAGAATATTGTCACAGTCACAACTTTATTATGGGAAAATTGTCGCAATCTTAACTTTAACAATTGTTGAGACATTACAATGGGGAAATTGTAGCGGATTTTTTATGGGAATCCGCTGTTTGAGAATTCGACAGTCGAATTCGCACCTTAGTGAATAACCTCCATTGAGTTTACATGAGTAACTTTATTGCAGTTTTCCAGTGATTTTTGTGCAATTTTATTTCTTTTTGACACTTTGGTCACTATAAAATGTGTTTTTAAGCCAGAGGAGACACCAGCATCAAAACGCCTAGAAAAAACAGTGGGCCGCAAACAATTATTTTGAGTGGGCGACAGGCAAAACAACATGTGCTACTCTTTCAGCTGTGTCTTTCTGCACATACACTGCATTTTCCCATGGACAACCATAGTCAGACTCTGCACAGCACCATGTATACTAGAAAAAAGACCACCCTTAGCAAAATAGAAAACTGGGTGTGTCTAAGTCTTAATCCATCAAGAAGGTCAATCCATTGGCAATCAGAGCTGTCGATTTCACCTACATCTGGCTACTCCATGTGGCTATAGATTTACAGATGATCCGTGACTTCCCTTTAAAAAGCTCAAAACAGTACATGTAGCATTTCCAGCGAGAAAGATGTCAGAATTTGTCTACACTACAACAATTACTGAGCCAAGTGACTGGATTCTAACTGCGGATTGCTGCTTATTTACTAAACTAGAATAGCACAGAAATCTGGGAAGTAAAATCCAGGTATTTCTTATGTTTCTGTCCTTACATTTGCTGTAGGAGATGGCCAGGGCTGATGCCACCTGTCCCCCTGAAAGCATGAACAGTGAAGACATGCTTTTTATGCTGTACACTTCTGGCAGTACAGGAAAACCTAAGGGCGTTGTGCACACACAGGCCGGATACCTACTCTATGCTGCTTTAACACATAAGGTAATTACATTTATTGAATGGGTTATATTTGAGTGCAAGTGCTTTAAAGAGGAAACTCCATTTCATTTTCTTAAATTTGTAACTGGAAATTACTGCTATTCAGTAAGACAAATGTTAAAAAAGCATCAGTTCTCTTAAGGCAGGACTGGCTCGACCAATAGTCCAGAAAGGCAGTCGTCTAAGCCCTCTGACATTGAAAGGCACAAAAAACATTGACAACCTATTACATTACCCAACAGCCCTCTCTTTATACAGTACAGTTATAAAAAGGGGCAATTTTACTACAGTGGTACCTCGAGATACAAACTGCTTGGCATACGAATTTCTTGAGTTACGAGTTGCGATTCGGACCGTTTTCCTGTTTGAGATACGAACTGAAATTTGAGATACGAACTGTTGGGGCCGGAAAGGATTCATTTCATATGTATTATTTTAAAAAGGGATAATTGGTTTGAGATATGAACTGTCTTGAGTTACAATCTTGGTCACGAAACGAATTAAATTCGTATCTCAAGGTACCACTGTATTTCAATATTGAGTAAGTAATGCTACTGTTGCCTAAAGTAGGGGGGCCCAAAATGTTTCATTCACCTTAGGCCCCCATTTTGTTAATTCAGTCCTGCTTGAAAGTTGTGGCATTGTGGGGCAAGCACAGTTTTACCTTGATTTTTTTGTTGAATTGTATAGATTATTGTTTGACTGTAGGGTGGCAATGTTCTAGTGGAGCAACCTGTTCTTTATTCCTATCTCACATTTGTTGAATGCGCAATGCCATGAAAAATGATTGTTGCTGTCTACACTAAGTTTATTTCACTACATGAAATGGAACATGTCACATCCCACTTGTTTAGAAACAATGTACACATAGCTACAAAGGTATTTACTTCATAATAAGGCCCTTATTCACCAATGTGCGAAGTGAGCCGCGAAGTGTTCGACTCACTTCGCAC
>WMED01000479.1:11918-34677 GCA_019650415.1 Pipa parva
TCCGCGCACAGGACATCAGCATGCGCATAACACCATGTGCGAAGTGAGTCGAACACTTTGAGACTCACTTCGCACATTGGTGAATAAGGGCCTAAACCTTTTGAAAATGATAACCACATTTTTTACCATAGTCAGAATCCCTCCATGCGCTCTGAAGCTCTTTATGTGAATTTATAGGCAATTCAAAAACTAGAAGAAATATATATTGCACTGTTTAATAACACAGCATATATAACCCATAGGACACAGATTGGGGTGCAGAATGTAATCCATGTACTTAAAGGGACCCTTTCTCTAAAATAATTTCTTCAGGTACTTTGAAGATTTCCTTGTGCCTTTAGACATTCGTTACTACCTTTTTGAATGTGATCTCTAGCTGAGTCCCTGGGGAATGACATCACCTGCAGGCTTTATACAGTACCTTGACCAGGATGTATAACTAACTGGATAACACATGTATATAGTAGCTGCCTACTAAAAGGTACACAAAAATAACTTTCTGTCTTGGTTACATAGGAAGACAAGTTCAACATATAATAACATAAATCCTTAGCTTACAGTTGGTTCAGCAGAAGGCAAATTACCACCGTATATAATCATATTTGGACCAATGTCTTTTGACATGACGTTGATCAGGTGATCACTATATCTTATCACTACACTTCTTAGTTCTATATTTTTAGAAAGGGGTTATTTTTATCAATGCAAATATCTTTATCATTTCTTTATAGTATGTGTTTGATTATAAACAAGGAGATGTGTTTGGCTGTGTGGCCGACATTGGCTGGATAACAGGTCATAGCTACGTTGTATATGGTCCACTCTGTAACGGAGCCACTACAGTGCTGTTTGAGAGTACTCCAGTCTACCCAAATCCAGGTAATCATTTCTATAATACATTTTTATCAATGATATTTCCATGGTATTCTGCCTCATACTAGTACGTTTGTAATGTTTAATTTTAGGCTAACAATTTGAACTTCTTTATAAAAACCCAATTAATTAAATGAGCACTATACATTATGATCAAGGTTTATTAGATAAAATTCTAGTTTGCACCAGTTAATCTGGCTCCTTTAATCTGCATGGTACAATTACTTGCGTCTGATTGGTCTTTGCATTTTGTTTGATCCATCAGCTGCAGCAGTAAGAAGAATGGGTGTCCTCCTGGTGACCAGGATGCAGGGAGGGCTACACAGCTGTCAGCCTACAACCTCTGCTGCTTCAAACCTTCCTTCCCCACAGTAAAGGAGAGATGGAGGGGGGAATTGAGTGGTTGAGTGGGCCACAGGGAAAATGAGCATATTAGGGAAGCAAGGAGCACTTAAAATCTGGGTTTCTATACATCAATAAAGATTTGAATCAAAGTCAAAAATCAAAGCAGGATCTGGTGCACAGGAATGAACTGGAAGAAAGCGTAGGCTAGATCTCACAAACAGGACAACTTGGGTAAAAATCAGGAGGTAGTGAGCTCATATTTATAGGGCTGGTAATTGGTATATGTGTGTGCTATCTTTTCAACTGGTGCTTAACCTAAGGCTGTACAGCTGCAACTAGTTTGAACAGGTTCAGTACCAGCCAAAAGTATAGCATACACATTATTTAGATTGTAAGCTCTATAGGGCAGGGACCTCCATTCTCTTGTTTCAGTCATAGCCTGGCACTTAGAGTCATGTATTTCCTTGAATATATGTTTGTAATTTACTTCACTTGTGATTTGTTAACCACTTTCCCATGTCTGTATTATAACTGTATTGTTGGATTGTACAGCGGCTGCCTAACCTAGTGGCGCTTTATAAATAAAATTATACATATAAACATACAGTACATACATACAATATAACTTGGCCTGAACTGTAGTTTGCAGAGCCTTTACACCATGTACTTACTGCCATATTTTGTTCTATTTTGCAAGCACTGTAGCATTAACAATAATACACATATGACCACAGAAAGAAGGGAAAGCTGATTATCAATCATAATATGTGCTAAAAGTGGGCCCTAAGAACAAATGAGAACTTTAAATCAACTTCCGCTAAAATCCACAAAGCAGACTGAATATAAATAATAAAAAGGCAAAAAAAAAAAAAAATAAAGACCAATTGGGGCCTAATTCACGATCCTCCGAAGTGAGGTGCGAAGTGTTCACCTCACTTCGGAATGACTGAGATGCGCTTGCTGATGCCCGCGTGCTGGACATCAGCGAGCGCATCTCAGTCATTCCGAAGTGAGGCGAACACTTCGCACCTCACTTTGGAGGATCGTGAATTAGGCCCCAACTGAACTATCTCAATGTCACTGTTTGTTTAAATACAAACGTTTGTAGTTTAAAATGTAAAAAGGTCATTTATAATTGTATACTAGTAGTGATCAACCCCTTTAAGAGACTAATCTTTGAAGAATATTAATTATGGCTCGAAATGCTCTTGGGTTGACTCCAGGGGATCACGAGCCTTGAATTTTGTTCTCTTGACATTTAGAGTCAGTGTTATTGATCGCTCTACAGGTCGATATTGGGAGACTGTGGAGAGACTGGGAATTAATCAGTTTTATGGAGCGCCAACTGCAATCCGTCTGCTGCTTAAGTATGGTGACAATTGGGTAAAGAAATACGACAGATCTTCCCTGAAAACGTTAGGTTCAGGTATGTATAGATGAACAGTTGTAAATTAAACAACTATGTTTAACTATCTGCAATGAAGTTATAGGACATCTTAATGTTTTAAATGTCAGTTGTGAAGTTCTGATATTGACAGTAAAGCCAACTTAAACCTTAGTTTATGCATATTGTCATGGATACGGCTTTACGTAAAAGTTGTTAGCTGGTATTAACATGATTGCCACTGAAATCAATGGGATGTTTTTTGACTGTATTTTTTTTTCAGCGTTTTGACGCCAGTGGAAAAACGCCACATATGACATTGCTTTTAGAATGAACTGCAGTGATCCCTAGGTGTATCTAGTGGAACATTGACTGAGTTCAGTTAAATATTAACCTCATTCATGTGATATTGCTACATTTGGTAACAATGTATGCACGCAAATTCATTAAATCCTATATATACCTCCTGATGTTTGTATTCACAACAGACTACATTTTGTCATTTGATTTACTTTGGGGCAGCTTTTTCCAGTGGAGGTGTTACTTATCACTTTTTAGATATTATTTCCCAGCCTCCTTACCTACTCTGGTTGATACTGGGTCTAAAATTGAAATTTATCAAAGTCGAAAAGGTTTTTTCACGGCCTAATGCTGGAGAAACAGTTTTTATTTTATTACGCCAGTTAGTGGTGGAATGATTTGATTCTGACACAGTGGGCAAAACACTGCCAATAAATCTTAGGGGTGTATTAGTCAGAGAGTGAATTTACATCACCAAATGAATTTGTGATAGATTGTGTCAATACTCCGAGTACCAAAGTCAGATGTGCATATTCTCTGTTCAGCAAATGTTGCTGGGAAGGAGCAAACTTCTGTAAACCATTGCATAGTAGTTTTTGAGCATTGTCAGGTGAATAATAGCAGTGGTGTATTGTAGCAAATTTACCACAAATAGACATATCTTTACATCACAGTGTGATGTTGTGAATTCAACAGCTTGCAGACTTTCTATGTGTACGTGTACAAGCAACTTTTCCTATTTACTAAGTGTCGAAGTGCTTCAAAGTGATAAATTAGCCCAAGAAGTACTGCTCCAAATTCACCATTATGACTTGGCCAGGTCAGATTGGTGAAGTAGGGGGTTGATGGCAGGGGTCTAAAAGACAAATAAAATATAGAAATCAAATGACAACATAAACTGGGTATCTGTAAAGTGCTGCGTAAAATAGTAGCGCTATATAAGAACGAATAAGTAATAATAATAATAATAATATGGTGACATAGTAAGCCATGTAATATTCACTTGAGTAAAGTGAAATTGTAAAGATGACATCACTTCACTAGGACTAGTGAAGTCAAATTTGAACCACTACTGTTCAACTGATTACTCCACACTATGTATGAAATGATGTCCAATACTATTTTTCTTCAGTAAGGGAATCCACCGCTTAGTGAATGAGGAGCAAATTTGTATCTGTTGGTACATACATAGTACCATGAAGTCACACAAATTCATTTGACTGTTACAATGTAACCTCTGTGCCATTACTTCTTTTCTGGGAATTCTCATTTCTTTGATATAGAATTTGCCCTTTTATTAATATGCCTGACAATGTCTATGAAAATCAGCGACATCAAAAATATTCCTTTAAACTCTCTAGAATCTCCTTTCCTGGTTACATAAATTCTTAAAACATTTTTAAGATGAATTCCTTGAAACAATTTGCCATTTTTGATCATTCTTTCCCATATTCACCAGTTAATGTGCATTTCATTATAGGGTTCCTACAAACAATAGGCAACATCAGTGCCCTAAAAAACAAAATAAATCTACTTGGACTGAAATTTAAAAACTTTTGTTCAAAATGCTACTGCCACCCTTGTTTATCCTTAGTCAATACAGTAAAACAGTAGGAACTGTTTTCTCCTAGTTCAAAGTTAACGTCACCCTTGTTGATGTTTTTCTATGAAATTATTCATGAAACAATAAATAGACATCAGGGAGTGTCTGCCTTAAGAAATAGTATCTTGAATGGAAGGAGCCTCTTTTGCTGTTTACATTCAACAATCTCAAATACATGTGGTCTCTTGAAACACAAGATTAAATAGAACTCTTCTTCTCTATATTCATCTTTATTTCATGCCATTTGGCATCTAAAAACACTATAAAGTATTTAAATGTATTGTGGCATCCATCTTCACTTTCTTATTTTCACTTCTTCAACTCAAACCCCTATAATCTCCCTACCCAATTGGTAGAACTTAGTTCCTCAAGTCTCTATACTGTACATGGAAACTTTTCCTTTGCCTGTTCGAAAACAGTAAGACATTAATGGGGAATATTTCTGAAAGTAAAAAAAAAAAAGTCAGGGTTGAAAAAGTTGCGTTGATAAAAGTCGCTAGAATATCATTATTTATTAAGCCCCTTGAGACAAATTTTGTCACCAAAAGATACTGACCAGATTGAAGGTGGCAAAAAAACCCAAATATTATTCTGTATGGGAGATGGTTGCCCGTAATGTTTCATGATGTAATAAAGCTGCCCGTATCAAAAATAGCAGCAATTGAAAAGACACTCCATTGAAATCAATGTAAAATGCAGTCATTTTAACGCAGCAACAATTTTCGATATCGATCTTTTTCAGTTGTGAAAAGTTTTAGTCGTCGCTTCATAAATTGGTCATAATCGTTAAAAGTTGCCACTAAAAAAAGTAGCCAAAAATGCATTGGAAAGCGGCAACTAATATTGAATAAGGGAGAATAGGTTGAAAAGACCTTTATAAATATCCCCCATTCTAGTATTACGTTTTTTTGTGGTCTTTCATGTTTCATCATGTTCAAAGGCTACAGGCATTGTCTACGCCAACTAAAATCTCCAGTTTCCCAGCCTCCTGTCCTCTTTCAGCCTCTTTCAGCTACTAAACATCCTCAGCATTTCCCTGCATACTAATAGTGACCTATTCACATCACCCTTGTAGTTACTGACGGGATTATTGGTTGAGTTAACTCTCTTAAATTGGTGCCTTCAATGGGAGAGGGAGATATTGAAAAGAGATAACTTCATGATTAATAACAGCAGTCACTATAAAAGGACCTATCAATCTGGAATCCAGTTTGGCACAGTGAAGGGGTATGTTAAGATGCTTAGTGGAATGCTAAAAGACATCTCCTTTTTTGTAAGATTGAGACAAAGTTTTTCAGAGCCAGAGCAGGTTCAACCTGGAAACACAATGTGTTCAATGTTCAGCAGCAGGAACATATTTTGAACACTGAATATGAAGTAGTATATGAGAATATGCGAAATAAATGTGAGGCTCCGAATTATTATACCAAATTATTTTGGGCTAATCCATTCAGAGATGTGCACAATATTAATGGCACTCTAAAAAAATAATCTTAAACCAACTTGATTAAAAGGGGTAGCCTCTCAGAAACAATACAGAAGTATTTTGGGCATAACGTAATCCTGTCTCTAAATAATGTAGCCCAAGGAAGAATAACTAACCAGTTACTTTCATTCATGGTGAAAACAGTGAAAAAACATTATATATAAATATGTCCCATGATATATGACAGCTATATACAATGACAGAGTAACCTTACTATCTATAAAAATAGATTTTATTATTTTAAAGTAAACATTGTAGTAATTTCCTGACTTTTTGATTTTTTGTGTAAAACCAGAAAGGGAATGCGTAATTCTACCTGAGTTAAACAAGTTTAAATATTGTAAGATTCACAATATTTTCTTTAGTAAGGGACACCTGGTATCTTTATACTTGGCTAGATACAAGAATTCCATTAGTCATTATCACAACACTTGAACACATACACAAACCACCAGTCTAGAAGTGACCTGTGACACATATCACATGCTGTGGAAAAACTTGCTTTAATCACATTTGTCTTTGGCAGTTGTTTAGTCTTAAACCTAGGTCATACCAGTTGATAATAAGAACTATGATATGCTGAATGGTCTTTTCTCTTATAATTGTAGTGGGTGAACCAATAAACCATGAAGCTTGGGAATGGTTCCACGATGTGGTGGGAGAGAAGAGATGTACACTTGTGGATACCTGGTGGCAGACAGGTAATGTTTATTTCATCAAAAGAGAAAAAAATGTTTCACTTTATGCTTTAAATAAAGTAAAATGTTTAGTAAAATAAATTTCCACTGAACAATACTACTTTACTTTAATTCTGAAACAGTTATAATAGTTTTTGGGCTGTGAAGAGCTGTGAATTTGCATCTATTCTCCACTATCTTATGTGTTTATTGAGCAAAGTCTGCAATGTGGTGAATATGCACATGCACAGGTACTTCCACTCAGTGCCAGCCCTGCCATTAGGCAGAGTAGGCAAATGCTAGGAGCGCCGCCTGCCCAGGGGGGCGCCCCTAGCATTTTTTTTTTACAGTGCCTGCCAGAAGTTACTGCAGCCTCTGCGCAACTTAAATCTCCCAATTGGCAGCCGCGGCTGCAGTAACTTCCCAGCCGGCTGGGGAGGGGACGCCGGGGGGTGGGTGTCATGAGGTGGGGCGCCAGAGAAGTGTTGCGAGGGGGGGGCGGCATGGGATGGGGGGGTGCTGAGGGGGTACCTAGGGCGCCAATAGGGCCAGAGCCGCCTCTGCTTCCACTAATAACTAAGATTCAGAGTGGTGCAAATGGGACTAGGTGACCTGCTCCGAGTTCACCTGTTTGATTTTGCAGCTTCAGACTGGCGAATTCTGGGGTTGATGGCAGGGCTGTGAAGTACCTGTGCACGTGCACACAAAATGATGCAAAATGCTCAATAAG
Organism: Pipa parva; assembly: GCA_019650415.1. Classification (NCBI taxonomy): domain Eukaryota; kingdom Metazoa; phylum Chordata; class Amphibia; order Anura; family Pipidae; genus Pipa; species Pipa parva. The sequence goes on from WMED01000479.1 coordinate 19,317, forward strand.
TTCTTGGCTATCATAGCCGGTCGTATTGGTCACGTATTCGCCACAACGCAGAGATTGATCAATAAACAAACATGGTGAAGTATGAAATGGATGTGAATTCAGAGCTATACATGATTATTCGGCCTTTGAGCAATGAGGCGCTATGTGTTCTAGACTAATTTTGCAGGCTGATTGAATACTAAGTCATTGTGCCTGTGCTGTTAAAATCCTTAAATAAAAGATTTGATTAGTAGCTAACGGATCACCCTATGTTAACTGACAAGTCACGTGTGGGAGAAATACAAAAAATATTAGTACCTTTATCCAATATGGGATGGCTGGTTTAAGTAAGTAAATTGGGGTTTACTAGAGACTGTGATGACCTGTACAAGCCTGAAATGGTCTTCCACAAACAAAACATCCAGAAGATATTTTCAAGCAACAGCTGTTGTTTGATCAAAGGAGCTGGACATTATTCAGGTCAGTATGTGCTATCAACACCTAACTAACTGATGTCATTTTTATGCTAATATTAAAAAGGTTCCACATACACACAAAAGAGCTTGATCATATATAATTTTCTCAAGTTGACAAATCAAAACTCAAAAGTAATTTCAAAACAAGTGTATATATCAAAATACCACTGGCGTTTAGTAGATAATTGCATTATTTCTTCAAGTGTTCCAGTATAAGTTCCACTGGACAGTGATTTTGCACTTTATTAAGTCCGCCGGGTTGCTAATTTTTGCCTCAAAGTGTCTGCTGTGTAGTGAGATGGAACTAACTGTTCAGAGAGTAGAATAACTTCCAGTTAACTTTATAGATCTTTTTATGGCTTGGGCCTACATCACTGTGGAATACTTCAGACACCATTAAACTGGTACTGATAAATTTTGTGTTTGTTTTGTTTTGTTGTGTTTTGTTTTTTTACAATATTTTGAAGTCATGTTTTTGTTATTTTTGTCAGTGGCTTATGTGAGCTTACTTCACCACTTTAACTACACAATTATGACCAAACAAACTGAGGTAGTCTTATACCTGTGTGATCAACGATCAATCAAATTCATTATAACATGTTATGAGAGATTTTCCTGAAAGTGGGATATGGTGAGACTGATGTCATTGCCCTTCACTCCGTATGACTTCTCATCCTAAACTACGCATCTGACAGCATTCGCCACTGTCCGCCTGTTTGACAAATGTATTCTCCACTTCTCCAGTCAGTAGTGAGCAGTGAATTCACGATTATTTTGGCAATGTGACTCAAACTGTAGCAAAGTAAATTCGAAGGGTGAATTCACATTTAGTCAATGAGGCTCTTACTGTTTAGTTAAAACAATGGGAGAACTGAGAAAGGCTGAGAACTATTATTGAAACAACCTGGATAATCAGGGAGACAGTTTTATTCTATGTTTTCTTTTTCTCCCCAATGTCCTTTGGTCTGGTGATTTTATGTGACTTTTTGTCTCAATACAGGTAACCACATTTTTTTTTTTAAAGCCTTTTAAGACGTTTGTATTCTTTGTCCTATGACTCCATAGTGGTTGACGTATTATAAACCCAGTGGGTAAGAGTTCTAATAAAACCCTGTTTTGTGTTTTGTTGGGTGGTGGGAATCAACAGATTCTGATGGTTACGGTTGAGTTTTCTGTTTACTTCAGTGTCCAGTTCTCTCCATCCCTCAGTCCAGAAAAGAAAGTTTATCTTGCACATCTACTCTAGTAAACTTGATGTTTTTGTCAACTAAATTTATCAGCTCATTCAAAGTTCGGACCTTAGATTTTACACCCATGTGTCATCCACATATCTAAAAAAAAAAACTATGTGCCCTTCCACATCCTTTTTGTAAAGGTTAACCACAATTTGAGGTTATAGTAAACCCATTGCATAGCCATGTCTCTGCCTATAGAAACGATCATTGTACTTGAAGTAGGTAGAGTTTAGTCATAGGTCCAATGGTCCAAAGTTCTAGTGTCCAAATATGTTATATTTTTTTCAGTTGTTTTCTCACAGTCTAAATTGCCTCTGCTGTTGGTATGCGTTTGAATGGAGGCACACTCCTACACAGAGCTGCCCCATCTGCCCTCCTGGACTGAAATGGGGATATTTACTCAAATCCAGTGGGGATGCCAGGAATAGCCCACAGTGGCAGCAATGCAGTAGAGAGCTATGGACACTACTGCGTGCGACTGAAATTGGCAAAAACCAATTTAATCTCAGTGATAACTTAAATATATTGACACATACATGGCTAAGAAAGATGCCAATGCTTTGTTTGTTGAAACTATTAAAAAAAGCTGGTGTTGTGAGCAGGCTCTGCAGAAAAGCAAACCTTACTAATGGATTTGGCATCTGAACTGCTTATGGTTACAGTACTTCTCAAGCAATTAACGTGAAATATATATGTTTTGTGATACATTTGCAGATATGCTATTACAGGTTGCTATTGGCTATGTAAACATAATGAATTTCACTTTATCAGAGTAACGTGTCAACTGAACGGATCTATCAGTCAGACTTTAATGTACCATGTTTGCCTGAATAGGAAAGCCGCCTGAATTTCAGCTTCATGTTGAAAACACCGAATTTTAAAAATTAGCCCTCAGTCGAATTTATTGTTTGTAGGGATGAAAGCATCTGCTTTTACTTGACACATGTTGTCTTTTATGCAGATGCAATTAAAGAAGAAGCCTTTATGGACAAAGGGGGTTATTCACTAAAGTTCGAATTGTTGCGTATAGGTGCAAATTCGCCAGATAGAGACAGTTGCAATAGGCTGATACCTATATGCAATAATTTGGACTTTAGTGAATAACCCCCTTAGAATTAAGAGTCAAAGCTAGGGCAGTGGTTGGGCTGGGAACACACTCACATTTGGAAATACTGCACTGGCTTGCAGAAGCACAGCAAACTGCTTCTGTGTCCTGTTCTTGTCAGAACTCTACACACTGATGATTCCTTTTGAAACCAATGGGATCAGGTACAGGAGTGGATGCACCTCCATCAGCAATATTGATCCTAAATGCTAACAAAGAGATGCAAGCAGATGTTGTTTGCGTTTAGAAAATGAATTGTGCTAGAGATTGGGCCTTTTCAGGTTGCAGATATTGTTTGGTGTCAGTAAGCCCTAGAATAAAACACTTTTTGATTGCTGTTATGTGGGGTCATACAGGAAACAAATGGCAACTCAAAGCATGAGGAGTATAAGTGAGATGTAGTCCCAGTGGACTGCACATGCCCAGAGCTAGCCACTCAGCTATTGATATGGATAATCCTGGCCATGTGCAGCACCTTTCACTCATTAATGGGGTTTATTCATTAAGGTGCGAATTCAACTGTCGAATTCTCAAACAGTGGATTCCCATAGCAAATCCACGACCGTGACAATTTCCCCACTGTAAAGTTGCAACCGCGACAATTTTTAAAGTTGAGATTGCAACAATTTACCATAGCAAAGTCGCGACTGCAACAGTAGCAATCTATTGTGATTGCCTTTAGCTGGCGAATTCACACCTTTAAACAACAAAATGGACTTTAGTGAATAACCCCCTCTGACTGTGTCTGCTGTGGGATAGTGGGGGAACAGCATGAAGATGGAGGGGGCGTGGCTATGCTCTGTGCAGCTGGGGATGCCACGATCACATTGAAAATACAGGGTAGTAGAAGTTAGATTAAAAAAAAAAACACCTGCCAACAACGTAAAGAGTGAAAACTAAGGGCTAAGCCACATTTAACCCTGGTTTTATGACTGCCTTTAAATACCTTTTAAGATTACTCTGCTACCCTAGAAATCAATATTAAAGACTTTTATTACCATTTTTTCATCCTTACCATAAAAGAGTTAGTTTTAATTGCAAGGGAATACGGGGAGGCACTAGGCATAGCTTTCTACCCAACAGTCCTACTGTACCAATTACAGCTGAGCTTCATGTAAGAAGATTTGGAGAGATTATGTTACGGTAATTAGTGTTGTCTCACTTGCATGTGATTTGATAAATCAATTTTTGAAAGATTTATTTTATGTGTTTGTTTTTTTAAGTAAGCGAGTGACATCTCATCAAATGAGAGGTGAATGTGAATTGAAACACCTATTACAGTTACTTTACTTTTCCATTGTGGATACACAATTATATAGATACACAAGTACTAATTCTGGCCACAGGGCAGCATTTTAATAAATAAACAGACCAATTAAACCCCATAATGTAGAGAGCGCAAATCTCTGAGTGTATCTAATTCTCATCCCTGCAGGATAAAAATGATTGAAGCTCATGGTTCAAGAGCATCATAATCTCAGAATCCAGATAATGGGCAGTATACTTTAATGCTGTGTAATAAAAGTCATTTAGTCTACTAAAGCTCTTTATACATTCACTTTGCTTCTTTCCTGATCAGGCTTAAAGATAATTCTTCCTTTTTAAAAATGAATTTGTACTACTGCAGCTTTTATCATTGTTAAACGTGCCGGCAACCAGCACATCTTCATCAAAATCTTACATTTGAAATTGTCACAATTTACTTAATTACACAATGCAATTATTTTAAAGAACATATAACACGGATATAGTATTAGAAAGATCCATTAAATATGGCACAAGATGTTTCAAATGAACATGTATATTCTCACATCCTACAAACAGCACAAAGTACAGCACGAGGGACCGGTAATACTAGAAAGTGCAATTTTTGATGCTTAGTAGACTTCAATTAAATTGAAATAACTGAAATTGTTATTGTTAATCAGCACTTAATAAAATGTCCACATTTTCTATTTCTTTTTCTCTTCCCAACGTTCTGTTTGCAGACATCTTTAATCAGTCACATACACAAACATTCACTTTCTGCCAACGATTTCACTTTAACTCTAGTTAATATATTTTCATGACTTGTTCCCTACAGAAGATTAATGTACTATGTTAGAATAAATACCACATTTTATAGGAATGGTTGCGCAGAGCTATTTTATGTAATACAGAAGCGCAGGGTAAGTATTTGCAGTGAATAAATGCATGGAGGTTCATCTTCAATATTGTCTTTAATATAATATAAATATTGAGAACCATCTGGATTATGAACCGGATAATAATAAGGCCTTTGGCACAAGTGGCAGTTCATTGATGTTTTTGAGAAAGGTAAAGCTATTCACACATATTGGACTAAGCAGTTACTCTAATACCACATTTATGAGTGGAATGGTCAAATTGCATAGTACAACAGACTTCCAATGAAATCAATGCAAAATAGACTTACCTACACCAGCTAGAATCCCTCTCAGAAAATGCATATGTCATTGCTTACATCAGTGGGCATGTGTAATGCTTTCTTGATGACACCTATATTATGTATAATTCCATTGAGTGTGGTGACTCATCAGTGGTTAGCATTGGTGCCTGGCAGTATTGGGCAAATGGTATTAGATCCCTGGACATCATCTGCATGGAGTTTGTGTGTTCATTCCATACTAATGTGGGTTTCCTCCAGGTACTCCAGTTTCCTTCTACAAACTATAAACATACTAGGTTAATCAGAGCCTGGCTAAATTGGTTCTAGTCTGTATCTGTCTGTATGTGTGACTGGAACTAGATTGTAAGCTCTGATGACACTGACATGAATGATTACCTACTGAACAGTGCTATGGAAGATGCCATAGCTATATATACACAATAAATAAAAACACCAAGTAATGTGATAAGAGATTTCTACCTTCTCCATCTTGTTAATGTAATATATATACTGTATATGTAAGGATAGAGAGTTCGTGTTAGTCCACAGATGCAAAAATATGAGTATTGCAATACTTGGTGATACCTTTTATATTGGACTAACAATCATTTTAAATAGACGAGCTTTCAAGAGGTCCGTCCTCTCTTTATCAAGTCTCAAGCAATACACTTGATAAAGAGAGGACGGACCTCTCGACAGCTCGTCTATTTAAAATGACTGTTAGTCCAATAAAAAAGGTATCACCAGGTATTGCAATACATACAGTATGTATGTATATATATATATATATATATGTGTGTGTGTGTGTGTATACACTGTAACCTAGCTTATCTTTGATACTGATTTAATCCCATTAAAGGGGTAGCTGTATTTCTTCATTTAACATTAGATTCTATCATAAGTGTCAATTATTGGATAAAGACGTTTCATCTCTGATAAATGATTTATCCTATCAGTAATATGATATATTCAAGATCCAGCTACTTAAATTGAGTTTATTAGACCAGTTGCTCAAAATGGCTCCTAATGATGTCTGCTATTATTAATCACTTATATCCATTTGTAATTTATTTTGCAGAAACTGGTGGTATTTGCATTGCCCCCCGCCCCTCTGAGCAGGAAGCTGAAGTTATACCAGCCATGGCTATGAGACCTTTCTTTGGGATCCAACCTGAACTGCTAAATGAAAATGTGAGTACAGCAAAGAGATTAAAAATAGTAATTAGGCATCAATTGGAAATTGTTAGTTGAGCTTGTCTGGGCTCATCATAACTATTATTATCAGACAAATTGGCTTAAGATAAAGCATCCATATAAAGAATGTATGTAAGGGAAATGAACCAATCACATTGTCTGAAACATGGATGTGTTCAATAACCGTAATAATTCATAGAGCTGGGGGTAATCATAAATTAGTCCCAGATTCTGAGCTGTGCATTTTCCACAATCAGGTGTAGTCAGCTCCATCAGGAATTTAAAAGAACAGTAAATACAAAAAAAGAGACCTCCAATTTATTTATGGTAACAATATGTTCAATATTTGCTTCCAAAAATTCCAAATTGTGTCTATAAAACATGATACTTAGGTAATTAGCTTTAAAAATTTAAGTTTTGGGCACATTTCCTGAACATGTATTAACTAAAGGACCTTAGAAAAACTGGGTTTGGGTGAGGTCTGTTTGACATCAAATGATAAGTAACAAATTTCTTAGTTTCAAACTGTGGCAAAAGCATATTGCTCAATAATAAACAAACCCTTATGTTGGTGATGGTGAACCCTTTTCAGCACAGAGTGGCGATGATGACATCATTCATCAGTGCCTGCCCCTGAAGTGCAGGCACTGATGAGTGACATCAGTTGGGGCAGAGCTCTGGCTGTGGCTATCCTACTTAAATCTTCCCTGCGAGTGCTCCTTCAGTGTAGGCTGCAGATCCGACCAAAACACTGTCAGGTTTTGTCCATGGCGTATACTGAAGGAGTGCTCCCTCACTGGGGGGATCTAGGATAGTGGTTAGAGCAGAGGTGGTGATGGCACGTGTGCCCACAGAGAGGCCTCCGGGTGCGGTTTACTATCGCTGTCCTATATCTTCCTTTGATAAACATATTCCACCTGAAACACCAGAAAGAATACCAATTTACAAGCAAAAGAATAATTTTCTAAACAGATATTTTACATTATCTTCTTTACATAGGTACAGGCCAGTTACTATTAAACTAGGTCATAAACCAGACACACAACCCAGTGTATTGGATGTACAACCCTTACATGAAATTCTTTCAGGTATAAAACACATAACATTTCATATAAAAACATTTATCAATCCTTAATGCCATTATGAATAAAAGAGCATGAAGCACATCTTGCAAAAACCTGCAATGTGCTAAAACATTTCAAATAATTATATAACAGTATTTAACAAAATGCAAAGTGAATAAACAGAAGGTAAACCAAAATCAAATCAATACTTGGCATTACCACCCTTTGCCTTCAAAACATCAATTCTTCTATGTACACTTACAATCAGTTTTCAAAAGGAACTTGGCATCTTGGAGAACCAATTATGGATCTTCTGTGAATCTTTCTGTCTCTTCATATTATCCCAGACAAACTCAGTGATGTTGAGGTCAGGGCTCTGTGGGAGAAATGTAATCACTTGCAGGACTCCTTGCTTCTTGATTATGCTGAAGATGGTCTAAATGACATTGGCTGAATGCTTGGGGTCATTAACCTGCGAAAGAATAAATTGGGATGACTACCTGATGGCAATGCATAATGGATAATTATCTGCCTGTATTTCTCAGTATTGAGACCATTAATCCTGACCAAATTCCCAGCTGCATTTGCTGAAATACTGCCCCAAACTTGCAAGTAACCTCGTCCTGCAAACACCCATTTTTGTACTCCTCTCCATCCCTTTAGCAAATAAACTGCCTTCTGGTGCAGCCAAATATTTCAGCTTTTAACTTCTCAGCACAGAGCAACTGCTGCCATTTTATTGCACCCTAGTTTCTATGTTTCTATTTGCAATTCCATAATGAAGACCACTTCTGGCCAGACATTTCCTAACATTAAATGGGTCAACCTGGGTCACATTGGTTTCTAAAAGTTCCTAAATAATGGCACTGCTACCATGTTTTTTCACCCCAGTTTCTATGTTTTCATGCATTTGAGCCGCTTGGCCCTGTTTCCACATTAAAGGTATTTATTTTTGGCCGCTATTCCGCCATGAAGGCCACTTCTGGCCAGACTTCTCCTATCAGTAGATGGGTCTACCTGGACATACTGGTTTCTGCACTGCAGGACATCTTCCAATTCTGGAGGAAAGTAAGCATTACATGTCTTTTATATGCTGCAAGTTTCCTTGGCCAACCACTGAGTCTACGGTCTTGAACATTGGCCATTTCCTTGTGATTTCTCAAGAGTTTGAACTGCACATCATGAAACACCAATTCTAGTGTACCTAGAAGAATTAATGCTGATTTGAAAGCAAAAGGTGATCATGACCAAATATTGATTTGATTGAGATTCCTCATTTGTTCATGCACTTCGAATATTAAAAAAATGATAAAAATTAACTATAAACACTTTTATTTTTTAAAGCTTTCTACCTTGCAGCATTTTTTCCACACCTGCTTAAAACTTTTGCACATGAAAAGGTACTGTTGAAATAAATATACAATTGAATAAATATTAGCTTACTAGAGCCCAACTTTTCCCATTATTTTTGGAGATTCTTATTATGAATTCATTATAACGATTCCTATAATGAATGTGCTGTGCAAAAGCCCAATATAACGTTATGATGTTATCTCAAAAGGTAAGACAACTAAGGTATGGAAATATAACCACATTTCCTTCATTTTATGGATTTTCTGATTTCCAGAGAGAGGTTATAGAAGGAGGTGATGTGTCTGGGGCATTATGCATTGCTCAACCATGGCCTGGAATGGCCAGAACCATTTATGGAGACCATCAGAGATTTGTTGATGCTTACTTCACAGCATACCCAGGTAAGATATATTTTTATAATACACAGTTACTTCAGGAAATGCATGGAACGTCCTGTCAATTATAATCTTAAAACAAGCAAGTCCTGACATCGCAACTGTACGATTATAATTTTTAAGCAAGTATCACTCCCCTCCTTTCCTGGGATACCTGTTAATGCATCATCATCCAAGCAACTTCTCTTAACTGTCTCAGTATACCTCAAATAGCCGCTGCACCCTTCCATTGAGTAAATATGTCACAGGGGACATATTGCAAACAATTTTCTGTTTTAAAATGACAAGAGGAGTTAAATAAGGCTTTTGTCTAATTGATGTTAAACAGACATTACCCTGTCCCATTGTTTTCTATGCTGCTTCAGAATCAAATTCAGGATGTGTGTCCAAAAGCCCACATTTTATCAAACTTTACAGACCTGGGGCAAAATGTTTTAAACTCGAAAAATGCCTTTTTGGCTTTTTCGAGTTAAATCGGGAGAATGTTTTGAAGTTTCTCCCGGTAAGTATTGCGAGATTTGTGATACTTACCGGGAGAAACTTTTTTTTAATTAAATATATCCATGGAAAGGGAAGCCATACAGTATAACTACACACAGTATAACTACATACAGTATAGCTACATACAGTATAGCTACATACAGTATAGTTACATACAGTATAGCTACATACAGTATAGCTACATACAATATAGTTACATACAGTATAACTACATACAGTATAGTTACATACAGTATAACTATATACAGTATAGCTACATACAATATAGTTACATACAGTATAGCTACATACAGTATAGTTACATACAGTATAACTACATACAATATAGTTACATACAGTATAGCTACATACAATATAGTTAATACAGAATAGCTACATACAGTATAGCTGCATACAGTATAGCTACATACAGTATAGCTACATACAGTATAGCTACATACAATATAGCTACATACAGTATAGTTACATACAATAAAGCTACATACAGTATAGCTACATACAGTATAGCTACATACAGTACAACTACATACAGTACAGCTACATACAGTATAACTACATACAGTATAGCTACATACAGTATAGCTACATACAGTACAGCTACATACAATATAGCTACATTCATTATAGCTACATACAGTATAGTTACATACAGTATAACTACATACAGTATAGTTGCATACAGTATAGCTGCATACAGTATAACTACATACAGTATAGTTACATACAGTATAGCTACATACAGTATAACTACATACAGTATAGCTACATACAGTATAGCTACATACAATATAGCTACATACAGTGTAGCTACATACAGTATAGCTACATACAGTATAGCTACATACAGTATAGTTACCTTTCCATGGATATATTTAATTTTAAAAGTTTGTCATGGCAAGTATCGCACAAGTCAAATCTCGTGATACTTACCGGGAGAAACTTCATATCATTCTCCAGAGTTATTAAACTCATAAAAGCGCAAACGGCTTTCCCGAGTTTAATAAATTTAAGTCTTTGGTGAAGCACATGTTAAATATATACATTAACTATAAATGTATTTGAAACATTTTAATTTTTTTCGGGTTAATGCCTTTGGAAGGAAATATTTATTAGGGAAAGTACTCTCAGTGCTCAGCTGTGTTTACTTTTTAACTACTGCAGCCTGAGATTTTGAGAGGCTTAAGATTGTTTTTTGAATTGCAAATGTGTATTCCATATAAAATTCATGAAATACAGTTTATATTGTCTTAGGTTACTATTTCACTGGAGATGGAGCAAACAGGTCAATTGAGGGTTATTACCAAATAACTGGAAGAATGGATGATGTTATAAACATTAGTGGACATCGATTGGGCACAGCAGAAATTGAAGATGCAATGGTATTTATTCATACAATTGTTATACTCTATGATTTTCCAAAAAATGAAATAAAGACATTTTTTTTAAATAAACCACTCATTACATTTTATAAAAATTGTATCTAAAAAAAGCAAAGCAAAACCACATCATAATAAGTTCATAAATCCCCTAGTCAACTGGATTCATATAACTGATGCTTTTAAGACAAAAGCACAGACGTGCAAGTCTGCTAGGTTCTTAGCAAAAGGCAATTATCAGAAAACCAAAGTGTGTGATAGCTTGACTTTTCTACTCCCCACAGCTCAAGCTACAATCCAGACTGTTGGTATATTTAGATTTGCTTGAAAAACATGGACTGAGAGATTCCAAATCAAATATATCAAATATTGATTTCCCATCTATCTTTTGAGGCATCAGTAGCTATACATTTTGCTTTTGCTCAATATATACACCTCCTTTTTTTCCATATGATGACTTATATTACAACTACCCACAGAGAAAAACAGAGAAAACCCACATAGTGGAAATAACTGGAAAATAATGTAAAAATTAGCAAATTGGGAGTTCTAGAAATTAATAATATGTACATTTACTAAATCTTAAATTCCTCTTCCAAGATGTGGCCCCAAAAAGGGCCTGGCATGTGTGCAAACGTCAGTCCTTGATATCTGTAAAAATTCTCTTTCCAGGATGAACATCCCGATGTGCCAGAATCTGCCGTTATAGGATATCCCCATGAAATCAAAGGGGAAGGTATGATTGAACAATGTGTTTTATTGGAACAGAGGGTGCGGTTACATTGGTGTTGTTTTATAGCTAATGTCTGACTAAATAATTCTTATCAGGATAGGTCGAATAAATCATTTACAGCACAGGTCATATTTATTGGGTTTATTTTAAATAGACTCTTATCTTTAGGCCCTGGAATGCCCTAGAACAGTGGTTCTCAACCTGTGGGTCGCGACCCCATTTGGGGTCGAATGATGATCTGCCTGGGGTCGCCTAAGACCATTGGAAATATAAGGATTAAATGGGGTTGCCCAATAATAATTAATAAATGGGGTCGCCAAATCACGGGGAATTATGCTAAAGGGTCACGGCAATAAAAAGGTTGAGAACCACTGCCCTAGAAATAGGTACAGAAAGATTGGACATCTCACGTTACATTTAAATCATGGTTACTCTTATTTCTTATTATTAGTATAAGCAATAACCACTTTGCTAAATAAGATGTGGCTTTCACTGTGATGATTAGTTCTCTCTAGAGGAAAACTGGAATGTGCACAGTGAGCCATATATAACGGACACCTTACTCACTACTCACTCTCCCTGGAACACAATACTGACACTTAGGTAAATCTGGTTCGATTTTTCTGGGCCCCCCTATATAGAGGTAAGTGTTAAGGTGACAGTAAGCGCTCACTTTTCATTGTATCAAGTTCATCATGTAAAATTATTTTCCTTCAACATTCTATGGAAATAAGACATTTTATACCTTTAATTAAAAAAAACTATATAAAATTAGCAACAAGTTACAAAAATAAGGATATGATTAATCTTATGCATTCTTGTTTTAACTATGTCAGGCTTATTACTAAGGCAGGTGCATTCAGACCCTGAATATCTTGAACTCTGCTACAGTTAAGGACTTTCGCTGCTTTTTCCTATTGATTGAGATCCAAAGAAAGAACTCACTGTTAATATTTGACTTCACGGCTAATTCCAGTGAATGGCTATTAAAGTACACAGTTCATTAACTTTACACATTTAATGGCTTTTTGCCATTAACACAGGTTCTACTAATCTTGTGTCTCCTGTGCAGTGGTGTCTTAGTTTGTCAGTTTATATTGAGAATGACCTGATTCGAATGATTTGGTAACCTAGATATACTGGTGTTTTTATTGTCTAATAAAAGAAAAAATGCTGTATTTATTAAGACCTGCTCTTTTTTGTGAGAATCCTTGAAATGGAGGGAATAAATCATTTTCCTTTTAACGAAAGACATTTTTATGTGAAGTTAATAACGCAAGGCTGTGTTAGCGCATTCTAATTAAATCATGCAGCAGATATTCACAAGGCAGTTAGTCCATCATTAAGCATTTACTAGACTGGCCTTGGTAGTCACAGGAGGGGTTTCATGGAAGGGGATGAGATTCTCTGGAATGAAGGGGTTGGGAGACTGTATTTAAATATGGTAGAAAAGCGATAACATATTGTGTGCGTGTGTTGGGGGGGGGGGCAGTTTACTAAGTTACCCTATAAAAACTACAAAACTCATGTGCTGCAAAATAGCACAGTTTTGGTGAAAAAATGGCCCAAAAAAGTTAATTGCCTCAAATATGAACTAAAATCTTCCTTTTTGTTTGTGTTTGTGTTGCTTCCATTATGTCCCATACTGTGGATGCTTATGGTCAATGTACTACCACTTTCAGATGAGACAATTATTATCCTCGTTTTAATTTGTTCTGTCATTTATGTTTTCAGATTTTAAGCAAACCCCTTTAATCTTCTTGTTTTTCAAAATGTTCTTTAGGCAGATGCTACACTGGCTGTCTTGTATTTCTACTCCTGGTAAAACTGCACAATCAGTTCATTCTACAACCCCCTTTCGTTACTATGGATAGAGTGTGCCCAGATGGTGGCACCTACCATACTATCCAACAGGGCCACAAGGTGGATGGTAATGATTAATCAGGGGTAAAAGGCACAGCCTTACAAAATGCTAGTGTGCCCCCAAATAGGCAAGCTTTGGACTGAAGTGCTGGGGCCCACCAGTAAACAAGAGACTAGGGACCCAGTAAACATCATCTTTTCATTCCCCTCTTCAGTCCCTTTATTTTTCTGTATCCTCTGTTTTCGTCTCCAAATCCCTACTTTCTTTATACTACTCTAAACAATATGATGCAATGGTGCAGTTTTAAACTCCAGGAGGGCCCACTGAGGCCAGGATCCACTGGGAGATTTCCCTGTGTTCTGGTGGGCTAGTCCAACTCTGCCTATAGGGATGTTATTATCCCAGAGTATTCAAATTTGAAATAATTCTGTTTTATTATTGACACATTCTTAAACAAACTGTATTGATTAAAGAGGTGAAGATAAGTAATTTTTTTTAGAACATTTCAAGAAATGTTACTATTTTTTTGCCTTTGCACATACAGTTTATTTCCAGCACTGTGTAGATAAGTCCACCAGCCTACACTGATAAAAACAATGGTTTGTTTCTGGTTCCATAGCTTGCCAAGGGCTACCTTTCTGCTGCAAAGCAAGATGAGACTGCTGTGTTGATAAAAAAGGAGCCGGCAGATCATATTCTTACCTTTTTAGAATAAAGTAAATTGGTATTATTATTGGCTTTTGTTTGTACTGCACTAGTTACTAAGAGTACCTTCTCAGCATTTCTGCAGCTCTGCCACTAGTGCTCTCGACTTTCTAGTGATTAGCAAGGACTTGCAGAGCCTCCTCCTCTGCTCTGCCAGCGTTTGTGCTATACCAGTGGTTGGCCACCTTGTTGTGACTCAGAGCGCATCTCATAAGCCCCACCCATGACTTCCAGCACCTCTTCTGATTGGCCATTGGCAGGTCATGTGGTTGAGAGTGCACTCCTCCCCATTTGCGGTTTGCAAAAAAATTGTCACCGCTGGAGGAGGGAGGGAAAATGCTCCCTCCTCAACTAAGTTTGCTGACCCCTGCGCTATTCCTTAGGGACTGTTTCTGTTAAGGGCAGTGTTAAGGGGCTGCTCTACTAAACTATCATTCGATCCCTTGTTGTCTGTGCTCCGCTAGCTGTCACTACTTATTTGGCTAACAGTGCCAAGTTTTATTTATTTTTAGCATTGCTTTTAACTCTGCAGCTGTCCTATCCCAGTTGGCTTCCCCTACTCAGCCCAGAACCCATGTCCTTTGTCGTAAAGTTTGCTGTAGTGACTATCGGACCCCTTGAGCCCTCCAGCGCTTCTTTACACACACTGTTCTTTGGTAACAGTGCTTCTCTCAGTGCTGGGTTATTTCTCATAATAAGTGGCACTGACAACTATACATATACTATGTGTGGCTTTATAGTTGAAGGATCCAAGTGCACCCATATGTGTATGAGATTGCTTTCATGCCCACGAGTTATGTATGTGTTGGGGGCTTTACAGCTTTGTATGAATGATGCCACACTCAGCATTTTGTCACATGCTGTTTTCCACATGTGGTAAATGTCTCACACTTCAGGCCATTGGCAATGCTTGTAAGTAGGGGTGTAACGATTCATTTTAACAACGATTCGATTCGTATCACGATTCACGGCTG
>WMED01000480.1:2650-34673 GCA_019650415.1 Pipa parva
AAGGAAGCATCGGTGACGGCTAATTACAGCACAGCTCATGCTGTGACTGTAATCAATCAGCTCTATATAAGGTAAGAATTTTAATAATTCTTTCTTATTGTTTTTACTTTAGTTCTCCTTTAATGCAGGAGAAACTGATCATTTCTATCGATATTACAGTTTTCACCTATTTACTAAGCTGTTCAAAACCATTATTCCCCATGGACTTGGTCTTGCCATTTAGTCACAGTCTAAAAATTGATATTGATATCGATCTACAATGGAAGAAAAACCACTGTGAAGTGTGCCGCATCCAACTTATCATCCTTGGAGGATATTTTTTCAATGGTGAAAACTTTATATGGATTCTATATGTAATCGGGAAAATCAAAAATTAGAAGGAAATGAAAATTTACAGCAGAACAGCAGTTGCTCTGGTCCCTGGATGTTCCGTTCACAGGTGGTGACCTTTCCTCCATGCCACAGAGCCACTTGTGGGTGTCAATCCCTTTCGTTTACTAGTGTCTGTTTCCACTCCAGCTCGCTCCAGTTGTTCCGCCTTGCACAGGTGCCTTATATTACTGGATTTGTTTGCTCCCATCTGGTAGCTTGTTGCCAGCAAATCACCATTAGGCTCTGCCTATAAATACTCTGCAGGCTGGCTGTCTCATTGCCTGATTATAGGTCCTGAGTCCTGTTGGTATCCTGTTCCCCTGCTCCTGGCTTTGTATTTCCCAGTTCTCGGAAGTTCCCTCCTACTCCTTCTGCTCCACCAGTGGGTGGCTCCCCCAGGGGTCGTGACCTGGGGAATCCCTTGCGGCAAAGCCCAGTACCTCCTTGCGGGGGTTTAAAGGTGAAGACTGGGAATCCCTTAGACTCCGCGCCTTGGGTGGGGCCAGTGCTAAATCCACTGTGGTGTCTGGCAAATTCCACAGTATCCTGACAAGAACAAGGTCAAATTAAGGAGAACTAATTAAAATGGTCAAAATGGTCTTAGTAAATAAACACCCACTGATACTTGCTACTACACAGTAATAAGCATGGTGGTACCTGGTTTTATTAAATTCATCTTCTGAAGGCCACCTGAGGACCTTTACAGGCTGTGCAGGGACTCGAGGCTACAGTTGGTGTGCACGCACAGATGTCTTGAAGCTCTCTCAGCACAATCTTTACACTGGCAACCAGCTGAAGGAACACACTTTTAAGAAAAAGCTGGCATTGCAAGTAGTTGTGTAAAGCTTCAGGAAAGTGCTTTACTGTGTATTCACTCACTAATTATGGATACCCTAGTAGAATCTAGATATATAATGCTCCTGAGCAGTTTTGGCCCCAAGAAGAGTAAGATAATGCTAGGCCTCTGGCTGCACTAGATAGGAGCCAAATTCAGTAACCTAGTTTAATGTTTCACTGGAAGGGGGCTGGATGTAGTAGGAGGTTACAGTGCAAATCCACAGGGACTTGGCACAAGCTATCCCTAAGGCATGGATTCTAAGGAACTCCCTGGTTTTCACCATTGACTCCTGCAAGGGGTTGTGGGCTTGGCTGCAAGGAGCTTCCAGGTTGCAGCCCCTAGAGTAGCTGTCCACTAGTGGAATGGATAAGGAGAGCGTAGTCCAGGAACAGAGCAGGTCTGAGCAGGAAACAGGCACAAAGGTCCAAAGGCAGGTAGCAATGTCCAGGGAACAGGCAGAGGTCAGAAATCAAATATCAGGAACAACAAACAGAACAATAGCCCAAGAACTAATAAAAGTTCTATAATTGGGCACAGATGCTCCTGAGAGACTGCCTTATATAGGCTAAATGGTGAGCGTGTGCCCGCAATGAGCCGCATCAGACGCATGCACCCGCCACATAGTCACATTCAAACCATGTCACCGTGGCGTACATACATTGGAGGCGCTCAAACATGGCGGAGGAGTGCACCATTTAATTGTGACTATTAAATAAATAATATTTGTAATATACACTAGCTTTCAAAAATTTGGAATAAATTAGATATTTACTGTTGAAAGAACTGGAACTTATTTTAATTGAAGTACCATTTAACTGAATAACTATTATGGCTTGATATTAGTGATTTATGCTTTTAAGTTTGGTGAAGAATAAAAAATGAAGTCCAGTTTCTATTGTTGCCCAACTGATGAGATGTAAACCAAATAATACGGCCAGATGTCAAACCCATTAAGCTCTTATAAAATAAGTTTTACCATAAGGCAAAGAGAAATGAAATGCAAACCTGTCACAACCCTAGGAGGAGCTAGAAAGTTGCAGTTTGACATTTCCCCACAATAGTTGAAAGGCTCTAGTTGGTATCAATGGAGGATTGTTTGGTAAATGTAAATTCTGAAGAATAACTGTTAATGAACAGTTGTATGAAATGCAAAGTTATGACATTGCTAAACATTGAGGGGGTAATTCACCATAGTGCGAAGTGAGGTCCAGATCCTTTGCCTCGCTTCACACTGACTGTTATGCGCTCGCTGATGTCCTGCACGCGGACATCAGCGAACGCTTTAAAGGGATTCCAGTCTCAGCGAGGCGACTTGAGTGGTCGCGAGGTGAGGTGAATCTCGAGGATTCGACTCCAGTACCTTTAAAGTGTTCGCTGATGTCCGCCTGTAGGATAGAAGCGAACTCGCAACAATTTTGCCGAGGTGAATCGAAGGATAGCGAAGTGACTTTGGACTTTGCTGAATTACCCCCTTTGTCTATTTATTTGCCCAAGTTCAAAAATTATTTTATTCATTGACTGAACTATTTAAGATACATTAAATAATACATATTTGTTTTTGCAATCTCTTACCAATAATCTGGTGAAATAAAAACCAAAAGAATAAATAAATAAAAATCTCAAATTTGAATTTCTGTTTTCACATATATTCCCAACGTGGTGCCATGTATAGAAAAAAGAGACGTATAAAAAGAAACTCCATGTTAAAATCATCAGAGATTTAATGGTCTCGTGCCGAGACTTAATTCCTGGGCTCGGTTAAACAGCTGCTCCGGAAAACATTCAAATCCAAAGAGAAAATAATAGCTACTGGGTCTTTGTTTTGATTGGAGAAAATCCAGTGTTTTGGTACATGGAAATGGAGACCTGAACAATGCTTTCAGCCCTAACTACTGTATTCCAAAAAAAATCTTGGATATTCTGGACTGTGTAATTGTGGAAAGAGACTCAGACTGTTTTTTGAGTTCTGACAGTTTTCAAAACACAAAGAAATAATATATTAACAATCACATCCGTTGAATACTGACCACCTCCTTTGTTCCAGTAGAGGACATAATGTTATGCAAGTCAATAAAACTGTAGACTTACAAAGGAAATAATAGATCCGAGGAACATTTTGTTGTAAAGTTACTATTAAAGATCAAAGATTCAAAAGCAGTTTTTAACATGGAAACAATGTAGAGTTTATATGAATATCCAGTCTAGGTATTTGGAGGTGGAGGTAATGACTGTAGACTAAGACCTAAGGCTGTTAGTTCAGGGTTTCTGACCATATATGACCAGAGTGATAAAAAAAGGAAAGGTAGTAACTGCTTTGGGTGGGGCTAAGCAGCATGGTAGGAAAACCCAAGGTCTATGGGGGTTATTCACTAAAGTCCAAATTGTTGCGTATAGGTGGGAATTTGCCAGATAAAGACAATCACAGTAGGCTGCTACTATCGCAGTCGCGTCTTTATAATGAGAATATTGCTGCAGTCGCGACTTTATTATGAGAATATTGCTGCAGTCGCGACTTTATTATGGGAAAATTGTCGCAATATTATCATTAAAAAATTGTCGCGACTTTACAATGGGGAAATTGTCACAGATTTGCTATGGGAATCTGCTGTTTGCGAATTCGACAGTCGAATTTGCACCTTAGTGAATAAGCCTCTCAATGTTTGCAGGGAGTTTAAACCTATGATTCTCCATACACCTGGCACCTGCTGATATGTAGCAGATACTTGGTATAGTTTATTCTCTCATTTAACTAATAGTTATTGTTATTTTCAGTATAAGTTTGCTGCTAAATTAAAAGGAAGTAAAGTGAAGTGAAGCTGACCTTTGTCTTCATATGACATTTACATTTTGTACTGAAAGTAATTGCTGTAAAATCAGAACATACCCAATGCAAAAAAGGCAACCCTCATTTAAAATAACTGATTTTACCCCAAAATTAAAATGCATTAGTTTTTCCTTAACATGGATGATATTCTCATGTTAGGGCTGGTTAACTTTCGCAACCCCTCGAGAGTTCTGTCACTGGCTTAACTTAGGGCGCGGAGTCTAAGAGTTCCCCATATAAACCTTAACCCTCTCAAGGTGGTTTGGCCTCTGCTGCAAGGGAATCCCCAGGTCGCAGTCCCTGAGTCACCCACCTTCTGAAGGAGTGAGAGAGAGAAGCTGAGTAGTAGGAGGGAGATTTGGAGTACAGGTACTGGCATAGTCAAACATAGCAGAGGTCAGGGCTGGCTGAGAACAGGTGTAGTCGATAAACCAAGAAATGGTTAGAGCTGACAGCAGACAAATTTAGGAACAAGCCAAGGTCAGAGTCCAGGAAAACAGAGTAAACAGGAGAGCAGCCAGAAGCAAAGTATTACTGGTCCTATAATCAGACAATGATAGGGTGCAGCTGCAGTATAAATACATTCAGACATCTGCTTGGATTGACTAGCAGAAACCATCTGAGTAATCAGAACCATTAAGATTCTAAACACCTGTGCAAGGCGGGAAACTGAGTATTGCAGAAACAAATCCTGTTGCTGGTCCATTACAGCTTACAGGTTTGTGAACAGTATGACAAGGCACTCTCAGTATCAGTGATGCTGGAATGATAAAAATACAGCAACTCTAATTTTACTTGTTTGTAGAAGCACATGCAGTACATTACAGAGAACTCCTTCCCACGGTTTGACAAGGTACTTTCAGTAGCCCCCATCATACCACCCAACTCTAACTAGCTGTATGTGGTTCGCCACACTAGAAACCCTCCCCTAAACTATCCTTAGCCTGCCACTGAATGCTCCTTATCTTGACTGGACAAACCATACCAAGCCTGGGTCTTAACCTACTATCAACACTAGTGAAATGTAGTACTATTAATTCTTCCCTCTCACTCCTACAGATGATTTTGTAGGAATACAGTACATTTTCTAAAATACAGCATATGTTCTTTGCTTCCCTTGCTGCAGGGATGTAATTAACCACTGGCATGACTATTCAATCATTTACAAGAAATAGAATTCCCATAAGGGATGATTCTCCTATGATAGGGAACCATAGTAAATAGCAAGGAGCACAGAAGACTATTATCTATGTCTGAAATGTCCTTCAGGATTACTGGGCTGGGCACAATCACCAAGCTTACTCTGCCTGGAAAGACCTTTTTTGTTGTTTTTGCAGAAAGGCAGACTATACCACTTTACCACTAATTACTATACAAAGGGCAGAACTATATTAACTGTTTTACATTCTTATGGTTAATGTAGAAATCTGTGAATTTGCATATAGAAACAGCAGACAATATTGGATGTTATTTTGAGATAATATGATACTCATGCTAAATTCACAATTTTTCACTCATAACAATGTGTCCAAGTCCAAGCGTTGGGGAGTTCTAGGCCTCTTAACCCAGATGCTGAGGCAGTAAACTCCCTTCTACATTGCAAGAGAATAACAGTAAGAAGAAGCATGTCAACAGGAAGCTCTATGCATGCCTTATAAAGTGATAGGGACTAACTAATGAAGACCTGGAATAGGCCACAGAATAGGTTATGGCATGGTATGAAGTTTTTAGAAAATACACACACAGACACAGTGTGCACATTGTTTAAGATATTAATTTGGTAATCAAAATGTATGTATGTATGTATAATTTTATTTATAAAATGCCACAAATTTACACAGCGCTGTACAATTCAGCAATACAAATATAATACAGACATGGGAAAAGTGCATTACACAAAACAAGTCTAATATCACAAGGATAGTTCTCTTTAAGTGCCAGGTTGGGATTGGCACAAGAGGTTGGAGGTTCCTGCCCCGTAGAGCTTACAATCTAAATGTATTTAATTTATATTATATCTTACTTGTAAAATATAACGGAGTAAATTATGTTTAAAGCTATATTCTCCATCTACCTAGTAGATAAATAAGTGGCCGCTATTGGGTGCACGCAGATGTATAAACTGCTGAGGCCTTGCAAAAATGAAAGTTATACAAGAGTCTGAGAAAGAGGAAATGACATAATGTCTTGGTTTAGGCGCCAGTTATAGCCTATTTATAGTCTGGCCGTACACCTTGCATTGGATATGATCTTTATTCCTGCTCTGAGCTTCTGCATTTTTCTGTTTTTATTTGTACTTTCTGTCCATTTAGAGTTCCTGATCTGGTTCCAATTTCTGCCCCAATTTAGTAATTTTCTCAACTGATTCCAGCTTTACTCTCTCCATTCTTGTCATCCACACAGCTCCAGGGTTATCTCCAATCCAGTTCTAGTCTGGAACTGACCCATCTAGATTCATATTTCTCTTTCAGTTTGTTTTTTGTTGCATTTGCCTTTCTGGTGACTCACAGTAACCATTATTGTCTTGCCCTTTTTAACCATCTGCCAGACTCCAGATCCCTTCTAGTTGATGATATACTTGTCTTAGTGAGCTTAAAGGTTAAGTAATATAACAATTAAGAAACTCCTGACTCACATCTTAATTCAGCAGAGCTCAATATCCCCCTGTAGCTGCTCTCTCCCTCTGAACAACTTCCTTGTATGGGAAGTGCAAGCATTTAGCCACCCCCTCCTCTCCCTTGGCTTCTCTCTCCACTGTCAACCATGCAGGCGATGAGACAGCTTTTATCTGCGCATACTCAAGTGTTAGGAACAAGCTTTTTAGCTAAGAAGATGGAGAGAGGTTTTCCCCACAAGAATGGCTCTCTATATTGTGAGTTATGTCACTGGGGGGCGGGGATTATTGGCACTGAACAAGAAAAGTCTGTACACAGAATGGGAGGAAGTAGTAGTAGGAAGTCTAGAATGCTGTTTGACAATGAATCATTTATGCTCTATTAATTCTGTAGCTGTTATTACATAATGTAACTGTAGAAGCTAAAAGAATACAGTAAATGTAAAGATAAGGAAGAATTCATATTTGTATTATTGTGTGTTTTAGCATTAAAAATGGTTGCACCTGATTTAAAATTTAGTACACAATATAGTATTGTTAGTGTTAGGAAAATCCTTTTCATTTTATTTCAGTCATCATCTTGACTTAAATAGCTACCCCAAATATCTAAAAATACAATGAATTTGTGGTTCTGAACTTCTATAACAATTGCATGTACTTTGGTACTGTCAGATGCTCTAGAACAAATCTGGAGTCCTCCAACCTGCAGCAAGGGATAGCAGTAATTTAAGCAGGTTGTAAATAGAGATTTTCATCAAACAGGTTGTTCCCGATTGGATGAAAGACACAATTAAAGGTCATACAGAGGCTGCATTCCCAACTAGACTCTAAAACTGAAACTGTGACAAAATTAGATTTTCATTGATGAAAGAAAAAGTGAAGCGCAAGCAGACAAATGAACAATCATAAATAAAAAATGAGTATGGATATATAGACTGGGACTTAAAATCTAGTAATACTAGGGACATGGATAAATGGGGCTTAGGTTGTGCATGTGGAGAATGGGAAACTGGATCCAAATGTTGCTCCTCAACCTTCTAACTAGACCACTTTGAACAGTCAGAATTAGATAAGGAGCATTAACAGTGAAAAAAATAATCAACTGTGCTGCGTCACAAGTTGCGTAGAATTGCATATGTCAATGGTTATCTAAATTACACTGCTTTATATGTCATGAATCCTTTAAGGGTTGACTTTTTTTTTTTTGTATTTTTATGTATCGTATTTATATAGCGCTGACAGATATTAAGGTTGCTTTACAGAGTTTAGCCATCTAAGGGGATAATTCAGGATAATGCAAAGTGAGGTGTGGAGTCCTCGCCTCACATCGCACTGACTGATATGCGCTCGCTGATGTCCTGCACGCGGACATCAGGGAGCGCTTTAAAGGGATTCCAGTCTCAGCGAGAGCAAAAGAGTTGCCTCTCGGAGACTGGAATCCCTTTGAAGTGCTCGCTGATGTTCGCTTGCAGGACATCAGTGAGCACATAACAGTCAGTGTGAAGTGAGACGAGGACTCCGCACCTCACTTTGCACTATCCTGAATTACCCCCTAAGTCTCTGCTCCTGTGGACCTTACAGTACGATTTCCCTATACAGTCATACACAGATTGGCTATGGCAAATCTGGTCAGTTTCCAATGAATTCCAAATTTGCTGATTTTTAAAATAGCAATAAATGCAGAATGGAAGATGAAATACTGTCCTAAAATGCATGTTTCATTTTTATATCTATTATTTCTGTTTGGAATGCTTACATTTTGTTAGTGGTGCACGTATAAATGAAATAGTAACTTGTACATAGACATTTTGAGGGTTCTTATCCCTTTCCCTCTTCAGAAGTGAATCATTTCACTACCACTGTTCGAGAGTCCTGCAGCTTGGACAGTGTAAGTGGACGGTGATCGTATGTATACGAACGAGGATGCACTGGAAGTGTTGTAAAACAAAAAGGGAAAAGAACCTAGCGTAATATTGTTTGACTTTGAGCCACAGAGTTTGTGATAGACACACAGTGGTGTATTAATTGATTGTGTTATAAATGATCAAATAACATAGTGCTGGAACAAGTGAGGCGTTAGGATTGGAATTTTGTATTGACACCAATTATAAGACGTACACTACTGTGTAATTAATCGTAACACTGACTGTGCTAATAATAATCCAGTAAATGGTAAATATTGAAACCTACCTGTGATGTTTATTTTTGACGATAAGTGTTTGGTGGGACTGTACTGTCTGGATTACTCATTTTAGAGTTATATTTGAAACGTTACCAACAACCATTTAGGCTTTGTAATTTAAATACTTGTATTTTTTGAATCATACAATGTTAACAAGATTGAAGGGCTGTTGACAATTTCCCATTTTTGTTTTATAGTCTTTTTTAAGACATTTTAATGTTTTTAACATTCTTTTTTGTGTGTGTTTTCTCACGATGACCACCAGTCATTTATTTGTTGAGAGTTAAATTTGTGAATCAATAAACTTTATTTTTATTTAATTTATTTTCATTGCCTGCATTATGTTGTAATCATTCAGCAGTGTGCGCCTACACAATGGTTTTTTTTTTCTTTTTCATTAATAAGTATATCCATACTTACCCATGGGTTGCACCTGCTTTAGTTAATTAAAACAATTATAATTTTCAGTGCTCACTGCCCCCATTTTTCATGTACACTATGTGTTTTGAGTCCTTTTTTGATGTTCCGTATGTGTTCACTGATCCTGGTGCCTACTCTCCTCTTAGTCCTACCTATGTATAGCAAATTACAAAGGCATGTTAAAGCATATACTACAAATGTACTGTTACAATTGTAGAACATTTTCTCTGGAAAAAGTTGTTTATGTGGATTCAGTCTTCTTTTGAGAACATGATCGCACGATACACATTTTTTGTGTGCTCATTTGAAAGTGCCTTTGAGACCCAAATTTACCGGGGTCTTATTATTGTGTATTCTATCTTTCAAACGTGAAGGGGCAATATCCCCTTTAATGCTTAAACCTTTTTTATAAAGTATACGAGGTCTGTTACTGTAGGTAGATGAGGGCCTAGTATATCATCTGTTAAGAGAATTTCCCAATGTTTTCTTAAAGTTTTTTCAATTAGTCTAGATCCAGTATTATATTTCGTTATAAAAGGGACATTCAGTTTATCATCTTGTTTGGTAGATATCTTTCTATCCATAAGTAGATCCTCTCTTGGTATTTTTTCTGCTTTTTGTTTAGTCTCTTCGATAATTCTTTCTGGGTAGCCTTTGACTTTAAATCTATTGCTTAGATCTGTGGCAAATTCATTAAAATCCTCTATTTTAGAACAATTCCTTTTCACTCTAAGGAATTGTCCATAAGGGATGTTCGTAATCCATTTTGTTAAATGGCAGCTATTCGCATTAAGCAAATGATTAGTATCAGTCGGTTTTCTGTCGATTTGTGAGTGTATTGCCTGCTCGTCTATGAATCATGTCAGATCCAAATAGTCAATTTTGTTATTGTGGTTTGTAAATGTGAATTTTAAGTTTTTTCTATTATTGTTTAGTTGTGTCATGAAATCTAAAACTGTGGAGTTGTCTCCTTTCCATATGAAGATTAGATCATCTATGTATGTCTTACAAAATATTATATTATTTGTGAAGATTTCATTTTGCCAAATATGTTCTTCTTCCCACACTGCCATGTAAAGATTTGCGTATGAGGGAGCAAATTTGCTACCCATGGCAGTGCCTTTGGTTTGGAGATAGTAGTTATCATTGAATATAAAGTAATTTTTGTCTAGTATGAATTTTATACATTCACATATGAAATTAATTTGTTCGTCAGGATAAAGATCAGATGTTTCCAATAGTCTTTTTGTGGCTTCAATACCTAAAATATGTGGAATACATGTATAGAGAGAGGAAACATCACATGTTAACCATTGGTAGTCCTTTTCCCATTTTATATCCTGCAAGTTTTGCAGCAGTTATGATGAATCTCGTAAATACGACCTCTGTTGTTTGACTATTGGTTGCAGGAAAAAATCTACGTATTCTGATAGATTTGAAGTCATGGAATCAATCCCTGAGATGAGTATATATGGTACACAGTAGAGTACATCTTATAATTGGTGTCAATACAAAATTCCAATCCTAACACCTCACTTGGGCTCTCATTCACCATAGTGTGAAGTGAGCCGCGAAGCGTTCGACTCACTTCGCACATGGTGGTATGCGCATGCTGATGTCCTGTGCGCGGACATCAGCATGCGCATTAAAGGGATTCCCCTCCCGGCGAAGTGAGTCGAACGCTTCGCGGCTCACTTCGCACTATGGTGAATGAGGAGCTTGTTCCAGCACTGTGTTATCTGATAATTTATAACACAATTAATTAATACACCACTGTGAGTCTATCACAAACTCTGTGGCTCAAAGTCAAACAATATTACGCTAGGTTCTTTTCCCTTTTTGTTTTACAAGACTTCCAGTGCATCCTCGTTCGTATACATACGATCACCGTCCACTTCTACTTACTAAGGCAGTTGGGCAGACTTGCCTTGGAGGACTGCATGCAGGAAGATTATTTCACCTTTTTTACATGTTATGGAATGACTATTTTAGTCTTTTGTAGTACTGGACTACTGGACTATAAATAGAAATTCATTGGACTGAGCATTTACTATTTGAATTAATTCTGTTTTGTTATCATTATTTATTATGATTTTTATTGGTTTGATATACGTTTACAAAAGGTCTTTCTTTTAAAAAAGGCTATTAGAAAATATTTTTTAGGCGTTAAAGCCATATTGGATACCATATCCATGACTATATATTGGACAGTGTAAGGTTTCACCACAGGGCAGAGGAAATTCCAGAGTTTCCTGAGGTCATAAGATTACTGGGCTGTCAGGGAAGGATATGGCTCTAGTAAGTAGAAACCTTGGCTGGCTTTGCAGGCTCCAGGCGCATGCAGGGAGTGTGCCACTGCAGGCACCAATAAAGAGAAAAAAAAAACCCCCATAACAACACAGATACTGTAGTAACCATTATATTGTAGACATCATTCCAGACGGGGCAATAAAAGTTATTTGACATTCACACATAATCCACATAACACAGAAAAAAAAGAATGAGTTAGGAAATATTACACTTGTTAGAACTTTTATATTGGACTTTTAAAACACTTGCAAGTGGAAAGAAATAAAAACAGCTACATTTATTATAGTATCGTGCATATGAAGAATGGAAAATGAAAAGACCCCCAGGTCACACTTACATTTTTCCAGCGAATGATCATGTTGCAAGGTGGTGAAACAAATGGTGTAGAGGAATTTATGGCATTTCCTTGCTGTGTAAGGAGCTGGGAAATGGTGGGTTTAGCCCCCTGCACCATTCAAATTTCTACTGATATAGTTGTTTCTGTTCATGCACTTTCGTGTATGCTTACTTAGATAGATCTCCTAGGTTGCTGGCTGGAGAAGTAAAATGTTAGGGAGATTACTCTATTGGAAAGCAACACAGTGCAAAGCTTTTCTTCGAAACTAGAAAAAGCGTTTTTATCAGTATAGATTTAGGGTAAGGGTGTATTTAAAGCCATAGAAGATGCTGAGGAGAGATAGAAATGAATGGGAGGTGCCGGGTATGATGCAGAAGAGTAACTACCAGTATAGCAGTACACCATGTTTCAGGAAGGACTGTATGTTCCTTCAGAGAACCTTCTGCAGTTGACCCCAGAGGGCTGGGAGAGCTAACAGTTTTGAAGTACCTGGAATGGGCTTATTCAGCTGGATGCAATTTGTTAGTTAATACAAAGCTACCTGTTGAGATTACACAAAAAGATATCTGACTTTTGGAATAAAATGAAACTCTATGTGGGAGGCATGGCTTTTCTTCAGTGGATACTGTAAGCATACTATATAAGTGTGTGTTCCATCAAGGTATATACAATAAGTGAAAGCCATATTATTGACTCTAGAATGTTAAATTCTGACAAAAATAACTACAATTTAAGGCACTTCACTCCATTGCCCCTCCCTACATTTTCTCACTCATATGCTCGTACATCTCAACGTCAACTGAGATCCTCCAAAGCAACCAGCTTTGCATGCTACACACCAATACTGCCCTTTCTCATCTCAAACCCTTCTCTCTTTCTGATCCCCACATTTGGAATTCTATACCCCTTTATCTTCGTCAGGAACATTCTCTCTGCACTTTTTTAACCAAACTGAAGTCCTTCCTTATGGAGCAACAGTACTGATTTTATATATATATATTATTTTATCCTTTCTTAGTTATTTATGCTTAGTATTTGTATTTATTGAGCAGTGTTTTAGCACATTGTTACAGCTCTTGAAACACCTCTGTGTATATGTATTCCTCCCATTTAGATTGTAAGCTCTAGGGGAAGGGACCTCCAACCTCGTCAGCCAGTTTAGCACTTAAAGGGGTAATTCAGCATAGTCTGAACTTACCCTCCGATCCTTTGCCTCTGCTCGCACACACTGTTATGCGCTTGCTGATGTGCTGCATGCAGACATCAGCGAGCACATAACAGTCTGTGCGAGAAGAGGCGAAGGATCGAAGGGTAAGTTCGGACTATGCTGAATTACCCTCAAAGTGTTGTATCCTTGTGATATTATACTTGTACCTTTGGGATTTATTATACAATGCACTTTTCCCAAGTCTGTATTATATTTGTATTTATGAATTATACAGCGCTGCGTAAATTTGTGGTGCTTTTTAAATAAAATTATACATACAATATTACTCGAAAATCATTACCAAAATGGAAATGGCATTGCATTTAGTGACTAGCATATATTATTATGAATTATACTCTTAAGGTTAGTGCTATGGGAACTTGTAAACTCCGATGTAACAATAAGGATTTCAGTTATGCAGTTGTTACCAGGCCAGAGCCTCTATGGGGCCCAGCCTCTCTGCCATGACTGCTGCGGTCCATCTGCAGTTCCATGTGTGTGTACCCAGGGTACCCAGTGTGCTAATCCTTCACCAGGGCCCAGAGCTGTGTTGTTTCACAACTACTTGTAAAGATGTGATAGGTCTGAGTTATTCTTATTTTCTCCTAAGCCATTTTCTGCTCAGAAACCAGTGACATCCTGTGGATGGCCCAGGCTTACTGCTGTGGGGAAAACAAGGATCCAGGTACAGGTGATGACCAAGGCAGTGGAGAGGAAAACAAAGGTCAAACTCAGGCAGAAGGTCAAGACAAGAAACAGGAAGCAAAGTCAGGAAACAAAGCAAGGTTTGGTACTCAGAAATCATGCAAAACAGGAACTAGGCTTCAGCTTGAACTGAACAGGAAAAACAAAACAGGAACCAGCTTGGACAAACACAGTAGGAAGGGATCTCATATTTATAGGGCTATTAATGGATGAATAGGACAACCCTATGCAGGCAATTACAATTACAAGTGTGTTCTTGCATATTCAGCACCAGGGCAAGGGATAGCATGTGTATCAAAAAACAGTGCCAGCTACTAAGGTTTCATATTGGCTAATAGTAGGGCTGTTGCCTGTAGTGCAGCAGGTTTCCTAGTTCAAAGGTGTGGGGCAGATGAACCAAAGGTATACATCCTCCTACTGGTGCTGGGCTAAGGATACACTCTCCCCTCTCTGCTCCTAATTTCATGCTTAAACATTGTTCTTCTTCCTTCCCAATGTGCAGCACTGCCCAGGATTGCTTCTTCTGTACTCCACTTTGCTTCCCCTTCACCTCAGCATGTCAGTTAATGCACAGCAAAATAAATCTCTTCCTCTTTTTATTATCACAAAAGTGTGTGGTTTAAACTGTTTTTCTTGACCAGGTCAGTTCATGCAGGTGAGATAATTGCTACTCATAGTAATTTAATTGAATCCCAGTCTATATTATAGATGGACCCATTATAAATTCCAGCTGCATCTCCAGCACCAAGAGGTTGCTATATGGTCAAAGTCACATGACTAGTAACAGGTTATATAATTCATGGATGTTCTTCTGGAGAAGATAGGGTGATGGCACAAGTCACATCATTCTTATACCTCCCACTTAGATTGTAAGTTCTATGGGGCAAGGACTCCCAACCCCCTCTTACAACCGCAACCTAGCACACTTAAAGTGATGTATCCTTGTGTTATTTTACTTGTATTATTTAATGCACTTTTCCCATGTCTCTATTGTATTTGTATTGCTGAATTGTACAGCGCTGCATAAATTTGTGGCGCTTTATAAATAACATTATTCATTCATACATACATACCTTGAGCTTTTGTACACAGGGCTGTACATATATGGAGTAAAATATGAATAACCAGAGAAAAAGTGAAAAAAGTAATAAGAACCATTGCGTTAGAGCTTGTAATCTAGTTAAAACCAATGTTTAAAAGAACAGTCTATTAAATAATAATTCATTATGGCTGTTACAAACACAGTCCTTATGGAAAAGGAAATAAAGAAACTATATGATTGGTTACAAAACCTGTCCGTGTCTGAGGTAGGGTGCCTAAAAGTATTATGACGGATATAAAAAATAAATCTGTAGGGGAATATCGCATTAACAAGGTTGGCTAAAAAAGGCTTTAATAACCTCAGATCTATTTTCACATAATAAAATTAAAATGTTTAACCTATTGCTTAATATGAACCACCAAGCACTGAACAATGTGAAAAATACACATTCCTTGGCCTTGCGTGATCAGCAACAATTATGTGTTACCTCCAATAAAAAATATAATTTAATCTTAGCAAGGGGATTTCACACCTAGGTTAGTGCTTCCATCTTGTGGTAAAATCTCAGATGACACAATTCTATTAAAACTGTGAATGAATTCAATTTCCACTTTTATTAACAGAATATAGAGGAAAGCATTATTCCGTATTGAAAAGCCAGAAGGGATTAGTTACTAATTTTCCACAGTTTATAAAAATAAAAGGTATGCATCCAAAAATACCTTAAGATATTCCAAAAATATTTTTCAAATGTTATATTGAAAAACAGAAATATATTTTATAATTGTTGTTATAGGTAAGATAGTTTCTAGGTTTCCATGAGATACGGAGCACAGATCAACAGTCAGTACTACATATTCAAAAGGGGCCCAGTCTCTCCATCTTTTACTACCCATAGTACCCTTTGGCTGTCCCTCTGCAGGAATCCTACAAAAGTTGAAGAGAAAAACTGATTTGAGCCAGTGAGATACAAACACTAAACATAGGACTTTGAGTCCCATAATAATGACACTTTGGAAATAGTATAACCTTACTGAAAGTCAAACACTCTACCACTAGCATTCCCTACTCCCTCCCTCACTACAATCTGCGCTATTCACCACTACCCCTCCAGTTCTCACAATAAATATAATCTGACCAGGCTGCAGTGGGGTCATAGGGAGTCACCATATCCTAGAAACATAACTGTGGAAG
Source organism: Pipa parva (assembly GCA_019650415.1). Classification (NCBI taxonomy): domain Eukaryota; kingdom Metazoa; phylum Chordata; class Amphibia; order Anura; family Pipidae; genus Pipa; species Pipa parva. The sequence continues at coordinate 18,696 of WMED01000480.1, forward strand.
AACAAAGGTGTGGAGAGTTGATCCATGTGCCATATTCTATTTGTGTGACCTGTTCTTGATTAGAGGAATGTGAGATCCCTACATGCATTGGGGTTGTTGTGCTGGTTATACCTCTATACATAATAACGTGAAACTGACAAACTGGATTTGTGACTTAACAGGCAAATTTATGTTTATTTCTTGTGTAACATAAGGAAAAATGAAAACCCCTCTTGGGTGTGGGCCCTGATTCAAATCAGAAAAACTTTCTCCATTGGAAGATACACACACCCTATACACACTCTGATATAGACACACCTAGAGCATAACTTTAACTAACATTAACAGAGCAATAAAGGCAGAGTATTTTTTACCATTTTGCATTGACACAGTAATAAAATCTAATGTTAAACAATCCCATTTTAATACCCCATGTAGCCCCATCTGATCTCCCACTGTGATAAGTCTCAGTTATGTTCTCCAGGGACTGCAAGGCAATCCCATTCATCATTGTTGCATTATTTGGGAGCAGAAACTTTCCAGTCCCGCAATCAATACATATGGGTTCCCCGCTTACATAGGTGAAGGTCTCAGATTTATCCTGCTAACATCAATCCATTACTTCATAAAGTTACTTATAAAACTACACATGCAGTCATTTTATCCCTTATACTGCAATGGGAAATCTAATGTTTTCCTTTAGGTTCTGCTGTGGCAATGCTATCATGAGGCAAACATCTTCAAGTAGTTCAGATCACACACCATAACTGTCCTACTACTGACTGGTTGCTTTGGGAAACTTGCAGAAGGCCATTTCAGGCTGGGTATACTCTAATCTTGATGAACAAATAAGAAGTGGCTCAGTCTGAAAAATCTATGTAGTACTCACACCTCAGTTGATCTCTGTGTGCCAGCAGGAGAGGGAACATCTCATCCGTCAGTAAATAGCTCAGCATATGAAGAAATCCCAGGCACCACAACTGGATCAGTCAAATAGCACATTAATTGAAAAGTTAATAAAACATAAAAGCAGGTATGCACACAAATACTACGCGTTTTGCACATCAGTAGCACTTAATCATAGATACTCCTATAGCTATTGCTAAGGATCAATCTTTAGTTAGGTCTTAAACTAATCTCAATGGGGTTGCTATAGGGTTGCTATGTCCAAGGAGCTCCAGTCACTTGCTCTTACCATGAACTTTTTCTTATTTCAGTGCTTACATTCCTTCTTATGCTGTTAGCCATTGTTTAAAATGATTTTTTTTTATCTTTATTCCTCAACTTTGACTTCAAATGATTAAACCATCCTTAATATGAACTAGCATTGCCTGCTTCCCTTGCATCTGACCTCTGCTTTCATGTATTCAAGGGGTTGTTTTCCTCTGTTGATGGTAGCCGAATTCTAAGACAGACACCTAACCTCGTGACCTCATTTTTGTATTTATTTTACAGCTTTTGTATCAAGAAGAGTAATAATACAGGGTCTAAACAAAAATATATGTGACCCTCGGCGAACAAGAAGATGAACCAAAACAAACTAAATGATGAAGTAAAGTAAAATAAAATCATTTCTGTGTTTAGACTCTATGCAGCTCAGGGTATAAGCTTCTCACAAGAAAGGAATTAGACTAAATGTTTTAGTTTTCATCCCCTGTCATACCACACCTTATTAAAGAGGTGTAGGAATGAAACATGGACATTCACACACCAAGTTTCAATTAAAGGATGCCTCCAATAGAATGTACCATAAGAAACGGAAAGGTTGATGCCTTTCTAAATGGGAACCAAGTCTAAACTGACTAGGTTGCCAGGTCTTGTTTAAAAACTTGTAGGGATCACGAATCAGTTCACAGTTCACATAATCGAAGAACATCTGACTGGGGATGTGAATTCTGGTGCCCTGCAGAGTAAGTGCTTTCTCTGGATTTTCCCACTATCTAAATTCAGTGATATCCTCTTTGTCTGGAACAATATTATTGCAAGAACGGGGTTCAGTATCTGCAGTACTGATAAATTCGGAATTTTATGTCTCTGGAATACTTGTTTACCCAAGAATATTTACATACGTTTGTACAATGTATTTAAGACCCATACTTCAAAGCTGCTTGTAAATGAAAATTCATACTATAGGTAAAGCAATTTCATTCCTATCACCAATAATGGAATGAATTAAAGCCAAATGAACCTCCCTCTATGGTGTTTGTGTTTTTCACTGTACAAGAAATAATTTTTCCCCTGAATATACAATCAAGCAGCGTGTTTTTACTGTGAGCTGTACTGTGGGTTACTGGACCACAAGCTAGCTCTTGCAAGAATTCTTGATCGGGGGTGCCAGGTCATATATTTGTTCACATTAGGACAAAACCATCATTAAAATCCCACTTAGGCCCATAGAGCCACCTCTGATGTTTCACATAATAGCAATCAGAGGTCAGAGGCTTTCCTGGGAAAGTCTGTTTATACCCAGAGACTTCAGATTTGCTAAGCAAACTTTTTCCCAGCCTAAACTCACCTTTGTTCTCCTCTAAGTACCCCCACCAGAACCACCTACAATAACTTTATGAGCCCTGCATTATGAACTTTTTGTATGTGTTCTTCATGAAAGGGTCAGTGAATAGTATAGAGTGCATTTAAACTGCTGCAAAGTCACAGCTACTGTAGAAGTTATCACAGGCACACTGCTGTACTGTTATGTTAACTTCTGATATTGTTTTAACATAAAAAAAACAGAATGAAAATGGAACAAGAAAAGAGTGTTTCCATATTTTAACTTTTTTTTTATGAAAAGTACAATATCAACAATGAACTTGATTGTCTAGGTATAACACGACTCATTAAACTATACAGCCTTAAAGAGAGTCCAGTTAACTATTTATTTTGTAGCAACTTTTAATTGAAAAACTTTTGATTATAGATACTATTACTTTTATTTCAACAATTGTAGGAAATGTAGCTTTCAATGCTGATTGTGCACTGTAAAGGTGTTGTGTCACTGGCTTACCCAATCACTGACAGCCCTACTAATCAATCCAAACTAGTAGGGAGGTGAGCCATTAAGCTAGCTGCTGGCACATCACCATTATGGCAAAATGCTTATTTAGGGGAAAATTATTTTGATTTTACAGTCTACAGTAGAGGACAAAATGTTGTGCTGAGCAGATCTGACTTCACAAGGCAGTCTCCTAAAACAACTTTTACTGCTTCAGATACCTGCCTGTCTTATATTAAACCTTGAAGAGATAAATCAGTTAACAACTACCAATATGGATAGGACAAACTTGGGAAACAAACTCAATCATTATATTAAGAAAATTTGTCCAGTTCTCTAACCATCCCCTTTCTTCTTTCTTCAAAGCATCTCTCTCTAGGACTGTCTTTACCCCAGTCTATGGCAGCTTTCTTCCTCAGGAGGTTGAAGATACCTACCTCCGCCAAATACACTCAAAACTATTTATCTATTAGAATATCTCTAAAATCACCGTCAGGCTCCAAAACCCTAGAATGGAAATTATCCCACAGGTGGATAAAACATCCAACTACATCAGAAGCTTTCATACCAACATTATAAGAATTTTGGTAAAATAACACTGCTATGACCCCACTCTCAACTCAATTAAATCTGAAAAAAAAAAATGCTGACACAAACGAGCTACATAAACAACTTTACTCCCTTAACTTATAATAAATTCATGGCTGTACAAAGGGATCTTGACCAAACCCATTTTATTTAAAAAAACTAGCAAAAATTACATATATCAGCTAAGCTGTACAGTCAAGTCTTCACTTGCCAAATTCTCCTCACAAACACACACACACGTCTTAGTCCCTTTAGTCATATGTACTATTGGCAGAATGATTAATATATGCACTATGCATTGCCCCAAAATCCCATCACTAATACACAATGCTCTACCTCATGTGCAAATGACCTTAACTCAACCCTACACAATTAACTACAGCAAATACCCATTCCTAAACTGCCAAATGACCTACAGCCTCACTAGAAGCTACAATTACAAAACAGGAATCAATAGCCTCCTTCCCATGAGGGAAACTCCCCTGGACCAGATTGCTTGCCCTTGAATTATATGCTTAAAATACCCAAACTCTTGCTCCACATGGTAATCACTTAACAACCGTACACTTCACACACAGTCCACATGTCTGTATGTAGAATATATATTCTATAATCTAGTATCTACCAGTCACATTGAAAGTTCATTTCAAACTATATTTTTGCAGCTATAAAACCCAGACTAAACAATAAGGTTAATTATAAGCAACCTTTTCATATACTACAATTGCTTGTCTTTAAAAACTCCTCTCAAAATTACATTAATCCTAAATGTACCATATTTGTATACTGTATATTGTTTATGTATATATATGTATGTATCATTTTATTTATAAGGCGCCAGAAATTTTCACAGCGCTGTACAATTCAGCAATACAAATATTATACAGACATGGGAAAAGTGCATTAAACAATACAAGTCTAATATCACAAGGACGCACTTTAAAGGAGAAACTAAAGGTATAAAATGAAAAAAAGACATATTACAAAACTTAAGGTAAGTATTGAGATGAATCATTACAGTCACAGCATGAACTGTGCTGTAATTTCCCTGCAACAATGCTTACCTCACAGCGCAGTCTGACACAGAAGCCACCGCAAAGCTCCTCCCCACTTGTTTGTGACTGGAACAATTCATCTCAATATAAGGTAAGTTTTTTAATACACTTTTTTAAAAAAAAATATACCTTTAGGTCTCCTTTAAGTGCTAGGTTGTGGTTGACACAAGAGGTTGGAGGTCCCTGTAGAACTTACAGCCAGAATGGGAGGAAAACTTTCATACACAGATAGAAGGGTCATGAGAGCTGTACAATGTGTTGAAACATAAATAAATAAATGCAAATATTAAACAACTAATTAAGGATTAAAGAAATTAAATACATTATTACGTATACATTATTACGTATACATGGTGCTGAAATAAATCACATCTGAACAGGAGTTGAGCGCAGCCACCAGCGATTTTATTTGTGGTCCTACAGATTGGGTAAAATGAAAACTTACAATAAAACCTGAAAATATTTACTGACATGCATGTAACATATCGCTCATGTCATGATGGGTTTTTTTTTATTACTGTGGCAACCCCTTCTGGGGAAGAGGAAATCTTAATCATTATTGATGATCATTCCATAGATGTAACCAGGGGCAGTCCTGGCACTATTGGTACCCTGGGCCTCCCACCCCCCCTTTGCCTTGCGCCGCCCCCCCCATTCACCTCCAACAGTGTTCTAGTGACACACCTCCCCTGATGAGGTAAGTTGAATGCAACGGTGCTCCTTAGATGTTTGGGTCTTGCCAGCAGCTGTCGAATACAGCTGACAAGACCCAAAGCAGCTAAGGCGTGCCGTCGCATTCAACTTACTTCATTAGAGGAGGTGCATCGCTGGAACACTGTTGGAGGTGAGTGGGGGGCGCGGGGGGAGGTCAAGTTTAGTGATGGGTGATGTGGGCGACAGCGCCCCTCAAATAGATTGTGTCCTGGGCCGTCGCCCACATCGCCCATTGGTAGAACCAGCCCTGGATGTAACAATAAATTTCAGTGCATTTAGTTTTTAGTATTACATAAGTATCATGTGTTTTTATGTACTGTGTGTTTTAGCAGCACTTCTGAGGCAGTAGAGTGTAGCACTTTGTTAGCTATAGATATAAGCAGAGACATACCAATTAAAGGCATTGCCTATACCAGTGATGGCTAACCTTTAGAGCTCTGTGCGTCAAAATTAAAAAAACAAACAAAAAAAAAACAAGCATAACTCAGGTGGTGTGTCACATTGAGAAAAATCCATAATTTTTTGATATTTGTAGTTCTAATAACAATGATAGGTTATAATTTTAATAGATGTAATATATTTATTAATAAAGCAAAAACAAATAATTCTTTACCTTAGCTGCTTAGTGACTTTTCTGTTGCTGAATTTCATTGGACACTTCACTAAAGGAGGTAGGATGGCGGTGTAGCCCCACCTCTGGATGCTGATTATGTCAGGTAGTGAAGCCAGAGCAGCAAGCAGAGTATGACATCATCCGGAGGCAGGGGAGCTATCCCAATGACGTGTCGCGACTCATAGGTTAGCCATTACTGGCCTATACTCTACTAGTCTCAGCATCACTTAATTTTAACTTACACTATAAAACTTGTGTACTACAAAATAGCATTTTATGGTACAAAAATGTCTTATCTTGTACAAAAGTATTACTGGTCACCAAAAGGTAAAAGAAAAACACTATTTTGTGCACAAAAGAAAAGTTTTGTGTGCAAAGATTGAATCCCATGCACAGTAGAGTATTTTGTCCTCAAAATTCAATTTTTGCACAGAATAAAAATGTGCTCATAGAAAATAGCATTTTTTGAACCAAATGTTATTTAGCGCACACAATTGCCTATTTTTTGCACACAAAATAGCAATTTGTACACAAATGTATTTTTGTGTGCACTAAATATTGTTTTTAACATATGATTTGTAATTTTGTGTCCATGAAGAACGTTTGTCAAAGCAAACAAAATTACCTTTATGTGACAAAATGACCCTTGAACAAACTGTGCCCCATATACCTCTGGTTATGTCAGATAATTTTGCACATTAAAAGGTAAGTTTACTTCGTGCTAGTTAATAGGATGATCCAGTATCCTGAGGATTAAAAACTGTAATTTAATTATTAAGCTGCAGAAAGGTTAACGCAGTTCTCACAGAGTTGTCTGATTACAGGCACGAACAGGGTGTGGAATGTTCTCATTCTAAATCATGAGAACATTCTAATAATCACTGCTAGTTTCAAATGTGATTTAAGTGCAAGGGGAATCAAGGTTTAGGTCCTGCTGCTAAACAATAACATGTTAAATGATGTGGATCCACCAGTATTTTTGTGACACTTGAATATATTATAAGACATACTAATGAGATCTATTTTTGACAGCTTTATTTATGCAATAAGGAACATTTTATTAAAAAGGCTTTGGAAATGTAAAATGACATTTTGAAATGAAGAGATGAAATGGTGTGCTATTGTAGAGGTAAATGGAAAGCGAATAAAACCCACGATGCATTGCAAAGTGGCACTTCAGCTTTCTGAATGCCTCCCATCATGCATCAAACTGAAAAAAAAAAACAAAGGCAGTGCTATTGGTCTCTGGAGGATAACCACCTGATTCTTTAAACTCAGCATGTTTCAATATACTTGATAAAGAGCTAAACTGCCCTAAAATATGTTGGAAAACATATCAAACGGGGCAATCAGCATGTAGCATTCATTAATAACCCATGACAATTGATCAGTAGTTCTAATTTACTAGCAAGGGGAAGTTACAATTATGAAAGTCAAGCTTCTGTGCGGATAGAATATGAAAGTTTTTGCCATTCAGCATCAGCCAAAATTGTTGGTGAAGTGCACTTACCAGCACCAGTGGGAAGGTATTATGTAGAAAGCTTCTTGCTCCTTTGACCAAAGGGTAACATGTTTCAGGCACAACTGGGTGCACATTTTTCCTCATTGGCCTAGTGCCCCTCTCTGCTTATTTGTGTATATATTAAGGATCCCTGCATATAAAAATTAAAAGTAAGTTTCCTTACCCCTACCATCTCCAGTAGACAAAAAGTGCCCTCAGTAATTACTACATTTTACCAAACAACCAGGACTTTCCCTCAATGGATCAGGTTGCTTTCACTTTACCCACAGAATCTCCTGTGAACTCCAAATATCTCAAAGGGGCTCTATAAAGTACCCAGTGGCTCCAAAGTAACCCCAAGCATGTTTTATAGTGCTTTCAGATTCTTCCTCCTTATCCTTGTGCCTCTTTCTGTCTGTGCAAACACTACTGATCTCTTAATGTAAAACTTAAATTTTTCTAAGTTGTCCCATAATGAACACATTATCCACAATGTGTCTCTCATTAGCCCCAGTGACCCCAGAGTGCCCTAAATGGTCCAATAATGACCACATTGCCCAATATATTCAAGACTGCTGCAAATAGCCCAGATAGCTCCTAGCAGACCTACAGGGTCTTAAGTGGCCCCACAAATCTACATGTGATCCCATATAGCCTCCAACTTCTCCAAAGCCATCCCCCAAAACGCTGACTGTCTCCACACAGACCCAGTGCCTCCACAAAGCCCAGATTGTACTCAACATTCCCCCAGTGACTCCAAATTTCCCACACAGCCCAAAATTGCCAAGATTACCTCAGTGAGACCTAGACTACCCAGCACTCAGTTCCCTCAAAGAGCTTATGTTGTCCCAGTTGTCCCTATTGTACCCTACCACAGAGTCCACTGGTCCAACACAGAGACCCCATTGCCATACAGAGCCAAAACTTATTTAAAAAAAGAGATAAAAATAAAAAAAGGGACAAAATAACTATTCCGAGCCTCAGATGGCTGCTTTGAGGACCATATAACCCTACAGAGCAGCAAATTTCCAAACAGGACCAAGATTGTAAGAATTTTTCATGGTAAGTATATTTTTACCGAAAATCTGCAATGCACCCTTAATATTTTCAGCTAGATATATACTCCTGTGTGCTCCTACTACTTTGCATTGTTTGGGGGCTTTGACCTTAAAAGTAGCTTCACATTTAAAGGGCATCATTCTATTCAGAAGGTGCTCACCCTTCATTTTTAGTTTTCTTTTTTTTTTTAAACTTGTTTTTTTTCCTCAATTTTTGATATATACATAATGTTTACTGTTGGGTGTTTTTTGTTCTAATTTTGATGTTTAAAATAAATGGTGTGCTTAATTTTTCTAACTTTTATCATTTTGTTTCAGAACTATTATAGTTGAAGGTTTGTACTTGTAGAAGAAATTGTTTTTTTTTTCATATTTAGCTTGGTTTTTCGTGGTTCCAGTGTTTCAAATGTTGGTTCTTCAAAGAATTGTTGTTTTAAGTCTGCATTTTTTTTTTTTTTTGTATAATTTACGTTGGGGAAACTAGAAAAACCATTTTACACCAGGGCTCGCATCCAGGAATCTGCAGCTATAATAACAAGCCTGGAAGGCCATGTAAGATGTGTAAGGGATGTGTTACTCATTAGCACTTTCACAAACCAGGTGGTTGGAGGAATGCAGTAAAGCTCAGCTGGGTAGTCAGAGACTTGATAAGAGGAAGGTTGGAGTTTACAGCTGAAACTATGGTCATATTTGCAAACTGACCTACAGATGAATGAATTTTAAACAGTTTGTCCAAATTTCCATATTCGGCAAAAGATTGTTAGTTTGTGCAATTACTCCAAACATGTATTTATGCACCACTTGAAGTCTATTTGCTGCAAATGCTACAAGAATTTGGGTATTCATCCTGTTTCCAAGCGGGTATTTTTCAAGGCACTTTGGCGTGAAGACACAGATTTGAATTTGCCATATGAAAGTGTTGGGCTTATAGGAAGGTTCCTTCCTGTTACTATTACATGAATAACAATGTTTAAACTTTAGTTCACTTCGGGAAAGTATGACAAGGAGTCAGTAATGGCACAATGTTGATAATTAAGAAGGTTATTGCAGGAATTACAGAAAAATTTGAACAATATACACAAAAAAATCTATTATAGACTTAACATTAAATTCTGAGTAAATAAAAAAGGAATTTTCACACAACGTTTTCCTCTTACTGGGGCCAATACACCTGAAATATATTATGTGTTTGTTTAATAAATATGGGGTAACAGTAGCACTACAGAAGCATCTATGGCTCCATACCCTTTTTTCAGTGGGTCCTGAACCTCAGATGTGGTCCAAAGAAACCTTCTTCACCAGTCTGAACAGTTCTTAATTTGTCGGGAAATCCATACTGTATGTGTGTGTAATCATTCAAAATCAATCAACTTTAATCAACCAATCTGATTATAAAAACTAATTACCCAGGATGTAAGATTAACAATGAACAAATGTATTGACATGTTGGCAGCCATTATTTAACAAACACCAAACTAGAAAAAAAGAGCAGAAAATACTAAAAAAAACTCCAGCTGTGCCCTAGCTGATTAATTACATCAGTGCCCATGTTTAACTGCTTTCTTCACCTATGGACAATTTTGGGGAGGAGTTATGGCTAAGGGGAGGAGTTATGGCTAAGGGGACAAGTTAAGGACTTCAGGGACCTCGATATCAACTGATCCCCTCCCAAAGCAATAAGCTTTGCGTGCCACACACCAATACCCCTTTCACATCTTAATCCATTTTCTCTCTCTGCCCCCACACCCGGTGCAAAATTTATTAAACTTGGAAAAGCTCATTTTTGCAGTATTTGGGAGAACGGGGTGCACGTTCTCGCTATAAGTTTCGCAAGACTTGGTGCGTGCGATACTTGCCGTGAGAAGCCTTTTCTATAGAGTATATCCATGGAAAGGGTAGCTAAACAGTACAATTTCTCATGGCAAGTATCACGCACCAAATCTCGTTATACTTATCGTGAGAACATGCACCCCATTCTCCCGAATACTCAGAGTGTTCTCGCAATTAAGCTCAGAAAAGCCGAAACGGCTTTTTTAAGCTTTATAAATTTCGCCCCTGGCATTCTATACCCCTTTATCTTCTCCAGGAACATTCCCTCTTGCACTTTTAAAATCAACATGCACTGATATTTGTCACTGATTTTTATGTATATATTTTATTTTATCCTTTATTAGCTATTTATGCTTAGTATATGTATTTAATAACCAGTGTTTCAGCACATTGTACAGATCTTATTACCCTTCTATCCATGTATGTACGTCTTCCTCCCATTTAGATTATAAGCTCTGTGGGGTAGGGACCTCCAACCTCTTGTGTCAACCACAACCTGGCACTTAGGGGGTAATTCAGCAAGGTGTGAACTCACCTTGTGATGCCTCAATTCACTTTGCAAAAATGGTTACGCGCTGGTTTCCCTCCTACATGCGCACATCAGCGCATGCTTTAAAGGTATTCCAGTCTTGTAAGGGGACTCAAGTGGTCGCGAGGAGACTGGAATACCTTTAAAGCATGCGCTGTTGTGAACGTGTAGGAGGGAAGTCAGCACATAACCATTTTTGCGAAGTGAATCAAAGCATCACAAGGTGAGTTTGCACCTTGCTGAATTACCCCCCTTAAAGTGAAGTAACCTTGTGTTATTATATTTATATTTATATATTTTGTATTGCTGAATTGCACAGTGCTGTGTAAATATGTGGCGCTTTATAAATAAAATGATGCATACATATGTAATTTGCTTTTTACTTGAAATTCAGATCAATTGCTCTTAAATGGTAAGTTGTAGTTATAGGCATCTCAGCTTATTTAGGCTGACAATCCTTCTGTACATAGCTCTCCTTGGAACATAGCAACACCCCTGTCTGTAATTAGCTTCTAATAATACTTGTAAATCAGAGTGTTTTAGCTGATAGTAACATTGCAGCCTAATGAAAAAGTCTCAAGGGTGTGGTGAATCGGGGTGGTATTCATCCATGGAACCAGTTGTGTAATTGACTACACATGTCTTAAAAGGTGAATTGCTTTCTAAGTTTCCTAACAGATGAATTCCTTTCTATTTTTAAAACAATCAACAACAAACCAATGTTTAGTTTAGTGATCACAAATCCAGTGCTCAGATAACTTGTTCTGTAACCTATAGTAACCAATCAGAAGTTGCTATATATTATTATGAATTCTTCTTTATACCAGAGAATGCTGACTGCTGATTGGTTGCTATGTGTTACTAGACCTTGTTGCTCCGTTGATGAATTTCCCTGTAACTGATTGCAGGATTTACGTACTTTATAATGGCTTTAAAAAATAAAAAAAAACAAGTGTGGGAGCTTAACAGTGTGTGACTTAAAATTCAGTGGGAAAGTACTACTATAACTTTCAACAAATACCTCTGTATAGTTAAACATTATAACAGTCTGCACAGGTAATTAATTTGGGGTGGGGCCACATAATTAAGGAAGCTTACACTGTAGCTGTGAGATACTGCAAACAGTGTATTACTGAACTGATATCATGTTCAGTAATAAGCTGACCAGATCCTCCCAACTGTTGCAGATTTCCTGCACAGTAGGCAGAAGCTTCGAGGGCCAGATTTCATTGCGTCACGGGCCAGATATGGCCCACGGCCCGGGCCATAGGTTGGGCATCACTGGTCTAAAGTGTTTGACTTACAATTCAGTGTCTTTATGTTCAGAGAGTTTACAAAGGAGGTGTTTGTATTGCTTATTCAATTGCATTTACTGTACGTGTGTATATTTTTATTTATAAAGTAGGTTATGCAGTGCTGTACAATCCAACAATACAATTATAATACAGACAAGGGAAAGAGCTTAACAAAAAACAAGTGAAGTAAATTACAAGCATGTAATCAAGGAAATACATGACTCTAAGGGGGGAATTCACCATTCAGCGAAGTGAGCTCCGAAGCCTTCAGCTCACTTAGCAAATGGTATTATGCGCTCGCTGATGTCCTGCACGCAGACATCAGCGAGCGCATTAAAGGGATTCCAGTCTCGGCGAGGCAACTCTTTTGCTCTCGCCGAGACTGGAATCCCTTTAATTAATGCGCTCGCTGATGTCCGCGTGCAGGACATAAGCGAGCGCATAACACCATTTGCGAAGTGAGCCGAAGGATTCGGAGCTCACTTCACTGAATGATGAATTTCCCTCTAAGTGTTAGGCAATGACTGAAACAAGAGGATGGAGGTCCCTTTCCCATAGAGCTTACAATCTAAATAGGAGGAAGACTTACATGAACAGATAGGAGGGTAACAAGTACAGTAGCATAAAGTGTCATTTCATTAGCCTATATGTGCCAATTAAATAAGAAAATGAATACAAAATACAATAAATAGTTGCTTAAATATAAAATATGGACATGAAAACCAGCGCTAGTGCTCCAAGAGATAAGATTTCACTTTAAATTTGAAATATTGATGAATTGCTCTTGGCGGAGGTAGAGGGGTATAGAATTCCAAAGATAAGGGGCAGCAAGAGAGAAGGGTTTAAGACGAGAATGGGCAGCTTTAGTGAAGGTTTCATGAAGAAGGTTGTCTTGTGAAGAGCGGAGTTTACGGCTAGGCGTATACGAGCAAACAAGGGAAGATATGTAGGGAGGGGTGACAGGGTGAAGTGCTTTGAATGTCAAAAGTAGAACACTGTAAATAATACGTCTTTTAACTGGGAGACAATGAGCAGACAGGAGTTTGGAGGGAAACTTATGTGGAGAGAGGGAGATGATTCTAGCAGAAGAGTTTAGAATAGATTAAAGCAGGGAAAGATGAGAAACTGGAAGGCCAATTAAAAAGGCATTGCAATTTTCCAATCTGAACATAAATTTATAAATTCATTTTATCTACCTTACTTGAAAGCACCTGTGAGTTCCCCATTTATACTGTGCTCCTTGATTTAAGGAGAACTATAGCTTTAAAAAAATTCTAAGCGATCGAGAAGTTTATCAACAGACTTACTGATCTGCTGCATTTAAGTCTAAATTTTGAAGATCCTGTGCTCAAGATCATTCAAAGCAACTACCCTACTGAGCCCTCTGTATGTGACGTACAACTTCACAAAGTACCAACCCCTTCCTAATTTCGCCAAAACGGCCACTGAAGCAAGGCACAGAGTGATTTTTTTAGATCTGTACCAGGCTGCGGCAGCACAGCACTTCCTCTGAAAGTCAGGGTCATGTCTTCTCCAGTAAGGAAGAGGACAGGAAATCAAGGCAGGCAAAACAGGTGCTGGTAGTGTAGTGGGGGATTCAGTTATTAAGGGGACAGGTAGGGCAGTCCAGAACAGGATTGTTGGACAGTCTGTTGCCTTCCTGGTTCTCAAGTTCGACGCATTATGGATAATGCTGACAGATTATTGAGAGGACCTAGCGAGGACCCAGTGATCATGGGCACAAATGACAAAGTTCAAGGTGGGGGAACGTCCTTAAAAATAATTTCAGGGAAATAGGATATAAGCTTAGAAAAAGAACCTGAAATGTGATATTTTTGGAATTATTATTTGTACCATGAGCCACACCAGAGAGGCATATTAGGGAGATAAACAAGTGGCTCAAGAACTGGTATACGTAGAAAAGAGGAGTGTGGGTTTTTTTGGAGCACTGGGCCAACTTTTCTGTAGGTTATTAAAGGAAGATATACTGTATATAAGAGTAATGAAAAATGTGGAATCTTTATGGGTAGGATCAAATGGAGGGAGAAACAGTAATAAAATACTGATGGGGGTTTGCTATAAGCAGTCAAATATAACAGAATCCACACAATATTTACTATTAGGGCAAATAAATTAGGCAGCAAAACACAATGGGGTAGTAATAATGGGGGACTTAAACTACCCAGACATAAATTGGGAAACTGAAACCTGTAGATTTCATAAAGAAAAAAGAGTTTTGGCAATAGCTAAAGATAATTATCTTTCTCAACTGGTGCAGGAACTAACAAGAGGGGTGAATGGGGCACAACTAGACCTAGTATTATCTAATAGATCTGAAAGAATAACAAAGGTGCAGTTGCTGGGGCACCTAGGAAATAGTGACCATAATATCATAGATTTCCAGTTGACCTTTAATGGGACTTACTGTCATGGGGCCACTAAAACTTTTATTTTTAAAAAGGCTAAATTCAATCAGCTGGGACTGGGACAATGTTCTCAGTAATAAGAGTACAGACACTAAATGGTATGTTATGTTTTAAAAAATCTTGATAACTTATTGTGAGAGGTACATACCATATGGAAACAAAAGAGCTGGGAATAAACGAGCCCTATGTGGGTTAATAAAAACATAACGGGCTATAAATGCCAAAAAGAAAGCAATTACAGTACTAAAACAGGAAGGCAGTATAGAAGCCCTACAAAGGTATAGAGTTCAAAATAAATGTTGCAAAAAACAAATTAAAGCAGTTAAACTGGAGACAGAAAGACTCATTGCCCAAGAGAGTTAAACAGACCCCAAAATGTTGTATAATTACATGAAAAATAAAAATATTAAAACAGAAAGCATTGCCCCTTAAAATATAAAGAGAGGATTATTGTGGAGGGTGGAGGGAATCACTCAAGTGTTGGAGAAGTCTTTATTGATTAACACAATGCAAACAGTGAGTTTCTTTCATATTCAATGTTTATTTCTATAAAAAAATGAACTTCAACCACAGCCTTTCTTTGGAAAAACAAAAAGTCACTTGAAAAGTACCACTTTCAGGGTAAAAAAAATCCTTGGTCAAAAACACAGTAGGTAACTGCACTCCAAAAAGATTTAGATAGCAAATTCAGCGTACCTTCCCTTCTCCTGGGTTGCCTCCCTGGGTTTTCACAGTGCTGCAAAGCCAAGTTGTATTGAACAGTCATTAACCACTAGTCCCTGTTTCTCTCACAAGGGTTATCAGCCTCAGCTATAGAATCAACTTTCAGACTTCCAACTCCAACCATACCCAACTGGCTCGCCCAGCTGCCTTTTAATCAGGCTCTATCCTGCAGCTGGGATGATTTACAAAATCTGGACTGACCTCCAGAAGTATGTCCACATAATTAGGGCAAATTACCAACCCTCAAATACAACACCCTCACATGGGAGATGAGGAGAAAGCAAATTTATTAAACCAGTTTATCTTCACTGTGTTCAAAGAGGAAAATAAAATTTCAGGTGAAATGAAGAGAGAGATAAAGTAAATGCTCCCTTTGTTGCCTGTATAACCCAGGATGAAGTATTACATCATCTTGATATGATTAAAATATATAAATCACCAGGTCCAGAATACATACACTAGGGACTTAAGGGAATAAAGTGCAGTAATAGACAGACCATTATTATTAATATTTAGGCATTCTATAATGACAGGGAGTGTTCCACAGAACTTGTGTGTAGTAATTGTGGTCCCTATATTCAAAAAGGGGTCAAAGTGTGAACCTGAAAACTATAAAACTGTAAGTCTAACTTCTATTGTGGGTAAAATGTTTGAAGGCTTTCTAAGAGATGCTAT
>WMED01000481.1:0-27775 GCA_019650415.1 Pipa parva
CACTTCTCTGTAACCCTATAAACATAAATTGTCAGTTGTGCTCTGCTAATTATGAGGGGCTAGTCTAAATCAAAAATGCCAGGGCTGATTTTTTTGTCCCAGTCCAGCCCTGGGCACACGCACCAGCACACAAATGTAATGACAGGTGCATGAGCCCCCTTGTTTGAGTCAAACAGTTTGACTGCGCGGTGCCAGCAGGGTGGGGGGGGACGGTTTGGGGGGGGGGGGGGCGCCCAAGGGGTGGTTTGCCCAGGGCGCAAATCTTGCCAGGACCGGCCCTGCCTCTAAGTTTTGGAATTTATTGAACTATACTCATTTTTTGTGCCCTGCTAATGTCAAATATAAAAGTGGTAGGAGTGGGGCATGGCAAACAATCTCACAAACCTCTGCACTGAAAATGTGAGAAGTGCTGATATGTACTGTACGTGACAGAGCAGCATGCCCAGCTTTAAAAGATAAAATCATTTATAGTCAGTATTAGCTGTCTTGTAGCAGTGACTGATTTAGCTGTAAGGCATGATAAACACAGTGTGACACACAATAAACAACTGGAGTATACTCAGACACATGATAAACGCAGGGAAATATATCAACAGAGCAAAATACCCCATACCAGCCAATCGGACATTAGCATTTACTAGCCATTAGACCAATCTCTAAGGGTTACTAAACCTAGGTAAACTTTGTCTCTGTTAATATAATTTGTAAAGAGTGGTAAGAAATAATACACCTATATTTTTATGCTTTATGACTCATGCTTTTTTCACTTGACAAACATATAATTATAGGAAAAAAAAGTTGCTTAATGATACTTCGGAGTCATTACCGCATATTTGCCAAGTGATTCTGTACATAAACAAACCAGCAGCACTATTGGGGAATTATGTATGCCCACTGGGTATGTGACACTAAATATAGCAACAGATCTAAAACTGCAAGGCAACAACAACATCATTTTGGGTGTAGGAAACACGACTGCATATTTCTATTTCATAAATTTTATTAAAGAGTAGCTTATTCTTTATATCATTTACATCGCAGGACCCAAGTCTATTTCAAACCATTTGGACAATTAGAATTAGAATTCGTCAAAATAGATACAAATTCACTTCTCGCTGTTGACTAAGCGGAGAATACACTTGTCAACCAGGCGGACAACGGAAAACGCTGTCACAGGCGTAGTGTGGCATAGTCGGATAGAAGTAGGATGAGAAGTCATATGGAGTGAGGTGAATTTGAGAAGTGAAGGGCAGCGATGTCAGTCTCATCATATCCCACTAGCTGTATTCTGTGAATATTCTATTACTATGTCACCTTGTCCCCAAGTCAAATTGTCACTCAGTCACAGTCTCCATTGTCACTTTTGAATGAATAGTTGCTTTATGCAACACTGGAGTCCTGCCATCAACAGATCAATTTGCCACTTTGAAATGGCGAAATCAAACAGGTTAATTCAGAGCAGTTCATCTAGTTGCATTTGCACCTTCGACACACTCCTCCACTTAGTCAATAGCAGAAGTACCTGTGCATGCACACACAAAGTGATGCCAAGAGTTCCATTAGTTCGCGACTATCATAGCTGCCCACATTGATCATGTATTCGCCACTTCAGTGTTTAGTCAATAAGTGAACATGGGTAAGTGGTGAATAGATTTGAATCGATCTATCTACGTGACAATTCAAACTTTTGACAAGGAGTCCCTTAGTCTCTATAATGGATAACCTCTAGAAAGGAATTCAGCCTCATTTAGAGTTTTTATATCTTTTGCTTAGTATAACTTTTGAGATGATCTCAAATATCTCTTGTCTAAAGTTAATGTTAACTGCTGTGTGAATAACTGTGTAGGGGCTGGTGCATACACATAAGTGAACATTCTGTTGCGAAGAGTGTATAAGTATATTGGAATTAGACAGCTGCCATTCCCTATTTTATTACTGTGTGCCACAGTATTTTGAATGCTGCACAAATACAGCATTGAATAATAGATAGGGAATTTTACATTCCCATTACCATATTAGCCATTTCTCCCACCCACTGGCCACTTTCTATATCTGCTCTGTGGCTCTAGGAAGTTGCGTACACTTCCACCTGTCTCTGTCTTGAGGCAGTTTATTGCCCTGCCCGATTTCACCTTGAAATCAGTCACTAGGAAACTAGACAAATTATCCAAAAGTGGCTGCTTTAATACCAGGGCATTTGCGCTAAAATCAAGAAGTGAGAAACATTTAATGAAATAGTGGCTTCTGTCAAATAAAGACCAATGTTCAGAAACTGCTGGTATTCATTTGAACTGTAAAACTATATCTAATTTCTGTTCCCATTTTGTTGTGATGTCACTATAGTTATTTAAAACCTGATAAGCATATTGTATAATTCATACAGCAATTAAAAAAGGAAACACACAGCTGTACACTTAAAAAAAATACCAGTTTATTATGGTTTCACGAAATGATGCACAACATAGGGATCAGGTCTCCCTATGCCAAATCTCGCTCATCTGCACTAGATCTAATCGTGGATACGCATTAGGCAGCAGTAAATGAAGAGTAAAATGCTAGACAACGTGGCAGCAGTACCTTCTGATATTGCTGCAGCACTAAGATTGCCTACACTGGGGGTCTGCAGGAACCCCACACCTCCCTCTGATCTCCCCCAGTATCATCCTCCATCCAGCACTAATAAAATCATTAACCAGCAAGTAAGCGGTTAATGATTTAAAACCCAATTATTTCCACAGCGCTACTGTAATACTAGCACTATGGAAATAATTACTATAAACGACATAAACCCCAGCTAGCAGGGGTAGGGGCCAGGAAGGTACATTTTTGAAAATACATCTATATTTAAAAAAAGTTATTTCACTAATAAAACTTTATTCGGTAATCGAGTTTTGAGTTGACAGGTGCACTTTAAAGCCTAAGAAACCAATGGCTTTGTAGACAAAGTTTAGTAGTCCTAAACTATTGCATGTACAAAGAGAAGAAGACAAAAGTTGGGCGAAATTTATTAAAGTCGAAAAGGCTGAAATCAGCCCTTTCGAGTTTATCCCCTGTAGATCTCGGCTGTTTGATCGGTAAAAATCGATCAATATTTTTAGATCGATTTTTACCAATTGAAACTTTTGGATTGGATTTTTCGATGGAAAGGTAGCTATACTTTACATTAGTAGTACGGCTACTTTACATTAGTAGTACGGCTACTTTACATTAGTAGTACGGCTACTTTACATTGGTAGTACGGCTACTTTACATTGGTAGTACGGCTACTTTCCATTAGTAGTACGGCTACTTTCCATTAGTAATACGGCTACTTTCCATTAGTAGTACGGCTACTTTCCATTAGTAGTATGGCTACTTTCCATTAGTAGTATGGCTACTTTCCATTAGTAGTCTGGCTACTTTACATTAGTAGTATGGCTACTTTCCATTAGTAGCCTTGGCTACTTTACATTAGTAGTATGGCTACTTTACATTAGTAGTATGGCTACTTTACATTAGTAGTATGGCTACCTTTCCATTGAAAAACTTGATCGGAAAGTTGAAATTGGTAAAAATCGATTGAAAAATATCAATCAATTTTTACCAATCAGATAGCCATGATCTACAGGGGAAAAGGCTGATTTTGGTCTTTTCGAGCTTAATAAATTTTGCCCTAAAACTGCTAAAAAAAATTAACACCATTTTAAACAGCTTTAAATAAACCCCTTCAGCCACGGAATCAAAGGAAACCAGCAACATTAAGGAACCTGGTGTAGATTAAGGTTGGGTTCACACTGGATGATTTTCAGAGATTTTTTTTTTTTAAATTAGGCTCATTATTATCTATGATGCAAAACAAAATAGCCATTGTGGATTATCCCACAGGAAACAATGGATACTGTTTTCACAACTCAGGGAAAAATCAGCTAGCGTGGACCCAACTTTACGGAATGAGTGTTTGTGTATTTGATGGGTTTATAAATCCATTGCGCTCTTAAACTCAAGGGCCTATAGCTGTTCTATTGGTAGTGCTACAGTAGCTTTTAGGTGATAAAGTGTGATGTTCTACTTTCAAAATTCATCTTCTACTAAAGCTAGAAAGTATTATTATTTCAGTCAACTGAAGCATTTAAAATGAGAAAAGATATTGCAGCACGTTCCTCCCTTTAGACCAGGGAGCAAAGTGTATTCCAGCAGGTGCATACTTCCCAGAAATGCTGTGCCAAGCATCTTATAAGTGATATTCAAGTATAAAAGATAAGACGGCACACCGCAAACACCCTATCAAAGAGAAGTTCATCCCCCCAAAATGCTGAGCACTTGTACATCTGTTACTAAAAAATGGGGTAATACCCCAATAAAATGTTTCTACATTGGTCCGTCCTAACCTTTATCATTGAAAACTATCACCATGTAAAGCTATCCTGCATTTTACAGTGGACACCACTGAATACAATTATCTGAGAGTTGCAAAACCTGAACCTTTGCTAACAGCTATATCCCTGTAATAACATTGGTCGCCTGTTATTCATCCTCGCTTGGGCCTCATTCCTAGACATAATACATACTGTCTGCATATTGTCTGTATAAAATAATCACTTAGACGGTACAGGTATCAGAGATAAATTGCTAAAATTGCTCTAGTAAAATGACTGTATCTGACTGAGAATCTATCCTCACATATTCCAGAGACATTATGTTCTCAGAAATCCTAACAATGGCCCCATTTGGGATCCGGCATTGATAAAATGTAGCATTTCACTAATGCACAGGCTAAGGCTACCGCATTTCACAGATGCTGTTTTCTGAATTGTTTGTAGCCTCAGGGCAATAAACAGAATTGCTTCTATTAAAAAATAAAAACCAAATAACTGTAGACCTCACAACCGGCATTAATAAAACCATACCACTGTCGGATATTCAGCACTTGGAAAGAACCAGTAACACCCAAAAAGTAAGCATTTCTCTCCTCCCCTCTTAACTTCTTTCTCTGGAGCTCCAACTTGTAATTTATAATACTGTATGTTTTAGCTGCTTTGTAATTACAAACATCAACAAACCCTACAGCACGGTAGAAGTATTCACAAACAAAATATCTTCCTCTTATATATGATGCAGAATTATTGTGCAATAAACTGTAAACATACAATATGTAAAAATGCATTTGGAGCAGTTTGCTTTTTTTGTATAATTACTGTTGCGCACTGCCTACAGCAGGGTAGGAGGGACAAATCTCATCAGATGCTTTCAGTACAAAGAGCAAGCAAACCAAACTATACCTGCAAAATTTAATGTGATTTTTCCTTCCTGCCCTGCCGTAGTGTCAGCTGTGCAGTGGTGGATGGCAGGGATCTGAGTGCTGGTCAGAAAAGAAGCAAAGGAAAAGCAGTACATTTGAAGCAAGTACAGCGCTTCCATTCAAAAACCATTTTATGAAGTACTTAAGTTTCACATCCTATTAGTCATTTTCAAAACAACAAAGGGCATCAAAAAACAAGCTGGACTGTTCCTTTAAGGACAGTAACACCGCTAAAGAAGAATAATTTACATTGACATATTCTTTCCTTTTATGTAGTATGTGGATCCAGGAGAAGTGAGGTTTGTAGTAATCTCCATTATACCTTATGGAATGCTGCAGATATACCCAATATAATATCATTCCTACCCTAGAATCCAAATGCAGCATTTTACAGTAACCTTGTCTTCTCTGTATGAAAAAAATGGCTAATACTTTTCAATGTTTTTTAGTCATTACTTCACATTAAATTGTCCCTTAAACCAGTGGTTCTCCAACGTGTCCTCAGGTCTCACCAATGTGCATGTTTTGTGGATAACCACACAGCAGCACAGGTGGGTTGAAAGTCATTTCAAGTCATGGGAAATTCTGAGAGCTTTACCTGCGCCACTGCGTGGATATCCACAAAACTGACTGATGACAGGTTTGAGAACCACTGCCTTAAACAGATGGTCTGTTTTAAAAAAACAGCTTTTTTCAGGCATTGAAATGGGCAGGCTCTGGTAAATGATTATTTGTTATGAATTTTGCCCTCACATATAGCCTGGTCTGTAAGATGGTGCTATCCTGGGGGATGGAGAGTCCTAAATAGCCCCAAGGCAAGGCTTACAAAACTGTTCCTACATTCAGATTCATTTGGTCATCAACTCCATGACTGTCCATTCTCTTGGACAATCTATATTTATTAATGGAACTGATTTCCACACCAGAATATTAAAAAAAAAAGATTTACAGTCATAAACTTCTCCAATCCCATCCTGGGCTTAAAAATCTGGCAGCAAGATTAACACAATACATATGTATGTGGCTCACCTATACATTTCTAATATCTGGCAGAACATAAGGCTTTCCTTTGTAGTTATGTTCTACAATTTATTTTACTATGACCAATGAGTGCCTACAATTCTACTGAGGCCAACACAGTAATGTTAGTTTTATTATATTACCGTTAAGTAAAAATATCAGTTAAAGGGCAAGAAGACTCTTATGTGGCAAGTATGATATAGGTACATAAAGGGCAGATATATTTAAGGGTCCTTTTGATATATCAGCTGATATTAATCAGCCTTAGATTGTTCCTTTAGGACAGGGATACGCTAGCTACTTTGTAGCTGAGCTAGAAAAATAGTTTTATTGTTTCTTAAGGCTAGGTTCACACAAGTGTATTATGCTCAGCGCATAATACGCTAGCGTGAAAAAAAAATATGGCTCAATGTAAACCGATGGAACTTACCTAGTTCCGGACACACTAGTGTATGCTGCGCATATGTTGGGTCCTGAATGCTGTGTGTCGCCTTTTGATTAGCATATTATACACAGCGCCCAAAATGCGATCACACAGGCAGTGTCGATGGTAAGTTCAAAAGAAAAATACGCTTGGCATACTTTTATTTTTCAACACTAGCGTATCATGCTCAGCGCATAATACGCTCGTGTGCACCTAGCCTAAGGGATAAACCACACAGGCCTCATTGCTTTGGCCCATACACGATAATGAGCCTAATTACAATTAGCTCAACTACAAAACATGAAATATAGCCTGGCCTTACATTGGTTCTAGAGATAGCATTCTTGTAAAGACTGGGAATTTATCAAGCTCAAGCTTGATGTATACTTTTTGTGTACAGCAAATGACTGCTCCTTAATCTAAATTCACTTCTGATAATAAATGTGTAGTTTGACACACATGCATTTCAATCACATATTTTTATACTAAAGTACTTTCACACTAATGTTCCACTCCCCTTTCTGATGAACTACTTCATCACCAACCCTGAATTCATTATTGTGGAGGCAGTATTGCAGCAGTTATAGTCAATCCTGTAAGATAAAGTTGCCTATAAGAGGTCATTGCAAGTGGAAAAGCCACTGGCAGTTATGTACAGTATTTGCATAATGACCATGCACCACAATGTCTTTGGAAAGACCTTGGCATGTTTCCTTGTTAATTAACAGTTAAAACTGGTAATCACACCATGCCTTACAATTGTTACCTTTGTCTATGCTATGAATGGAGCCTCTGATACTTTCCAATTACTTCACCTAGTTCTGATCAGTTTACCTAGTTCTTGATATTTTGTGATATGAGAAATATGCATCCTTAAGTGTTTCTGAAGTATATATATTACAGCAACAAACTCCCTTGCTCTGTCTAGAAGGAGGATCTGTGTAGCCTCACAGTAATGGGGAATGTTCCCCGCTTGTTCTCACAAAGTTTAACATTAGCTTGGAATGCTTCCTTGGATGAGGCATCCTGATTGCTGCAACAACTTGTTGCTGAGGTTATTTCAGGACTGGGATTGATTTTAGCACCCATATTGGTAATAAAAGTGCTTGACAAAACAGTTCATCTTCTAAAAAAAATTCTACTGAGAACCAAGCTATTGCCAAATATGTCTTCCTTTTCATATAAAATATTTAAAAACAGTCAAATGCTGTTTTTATGGCATGTTTCAATCTAAAATTATAGGTTCTTCAAACTATGGAACTCCAGATGTTGTGGAACTACAATTTCCAGTATGCCATTAATCTAAAAGGAGATATTCTTCAAATCATATGTTGCCTGCACAAAAACATATAGAGGGGGGGGTTATTGGCTAAAGTACGAATTGTTGCATAAAGGTGTGAATTCGCCACTACCCAATAGATGGCTACTGTCACAGTCATGACTTCACTATGGGAAAATTGTCACAATCGTGACTTTACTGTGGAAATATTGTCATGGTCATGACTTTACTATTGTCGCGGATTTGCTATGGGAATCCGCTGTTTGAGAAATTCAGGAATCGAATTCTTACTTTAGTCAATAACTCCCGTAGTTTCTGTACAATAAGGAAATACAAATGGATAATATATACAATTCTATGGTACGGCCCACTTCTTATAGCTGACCTGTAAGAACAACAGATATGGAACGGGAGGGGTTTAGTGTTTAATCATCTTAACAATTATTTGGCTGAAAGAATCAGATAAGCAAAACAAAATGCAATGTAAAAAAGTTTTTGCACAAACAGAACATTTTGCGAAAGGCATAATTGGTATATTCGTTCAACAGCACGAGTTTTGTAGAATTCAGTAATTCAAAGGAAAAAAAGAAGCAAAAAATCTTCAATCTGCTTCTTTGTAAAACTAGCTCTTTCAGTATGTGTTTGTTCAATTGCATTTAAAGAGACATTGGCATTCCTCCAACTTCCACTTTTAAAGTTTGGTGTTAAAGATATACAATTTATATAAATTTAAAATGTACGCTTTTCTACCTTTGCACAGGTACTAATAGGCTCACCAAGCTGCACTGATGAAACCAATTGTTTCTTTATTGCACAATAGACAGACTATGGGGGTGTATTCTGCAATAAAAGTAGCCTGTATCACAGCCATAAGAAGATGTTTGCTTTATGCAGTCACAAGATTGTGATGACAGTAAATATGATTTATCAGTGATAATCAACAAGTTTCATGCAAAAACCTTTTTTCCCTAGTGATATCCCTTTAAGTGTACCCTCCAATGTGTCCAATGTAATCAGTATTTGTTGGTTAGAAATAACTCCTGTTTGACTGGCTAACTTTCAAACCACATTGTGTTTCCCACAAGTCCACAGAACTATTACAAGATCATGAATTGAAACTAGGATGCAAATCTTTGATTGCAATGATATAAGTAGATAAATAAGAATTTGGCTAAAATCAGGGATTTTCTGTTCTTTTTTTGTACTTGGGACAAGGTATTACTTGGTGTACTCTGGCACACGTATGTAAGAGAGCCTCAATTTTCACCTTGCAGCAAAGTAAAGCTATCCATCACTTAACAGAGATACTTCCTGTTTTCAAGCAGTTGGGAAGGCATGACTTCCAATCCAAATACTTGACTTGGCAAGCTGCCTATGTGTTGATAGATGATTTTATAACCACTTCACTCCACCTGATTTTTTTTTTTTCGCATCAGGATTTAAGCATAGTACAGAATATTTCACAGGGTTACCTACTGTAGACACAAAGGGCGGGGTTTGTAAGCCAAACATCAATGATTATTGAAGATTTCTTCATAGATCTGACAGATCAAATTCAATTCAAAACAAAGAAAAATTGGTCAGAAATATTCCTATTTTGCGTCTCATATGTAATAATATCTACGTCTCTCTACTGCATTTTCCACAGACAACCTACACCTTTGGGTGATTAGATTACCAGAATTTTATTAAGGCTGCCAACACAACCACATAACAGACTGACTTTTTGTTTTGCACCTTATAAAGGGAGATCTAGCTCTCTGTAACAATAACCAGTCAAACAATTAATTATTGAATCACTGCTAAAAATATACAGTTAATCACTGAAAGTTAGGGAAGGAAAAACATATACAATACCTAGTATAGAATATTGGCTTACTGTCAGTAATTAGGCATTTGTTCTGGAATACACAATAGCAATCTGCATGCTGACACAGATCACAGATAATTAAAATTATGCAAATTCAACATTTAGCTTTTATGTAGCTCTCTAGGTTTGATTGTAAGCTCTTCTGGGCAAGTTCACCATTCCTATTGGTGCTCTATGTTGTACCATGATGTAACAAGTATTTCTACGTAATGGTATCTTGTGTGTTCTCCCAGGGCCGGTTCTACCGATGGGCGATGTGGGAGATTGCCCAGGGTGCAATCTATTTAAGGGGTGCTATCGCCCATCACTAAACTCACCTCCAACAGCGTTTCAGCTACGTACCTCCTCTAATGAGGTAAGTTGAATGCAACGGCGCTGCTTCGGGTCTTGTCGGCTGTATTCGGCAGCTGCCGGCAAGACCCGAAGCATCTATTGAGCGCCGTTGCATTCAACTTACCTCATTAGAGGTGGATCGCAGGAACGCTGTTGGAGGTGAGTGGAAGGTGCGGGGCAAGGAGGGGTGGCGCAAGGCAAGGGGGGGGTGGCACGGGACAGGGGGGGCGCAGGGGGGAGATCAAGGGGCGGTTCGCCCAGGGTGCCAATAGGGCCAGAACCGCCCCTGTGTTCCCCTTACTATGTACATCGACAAGGAAGTTGTTTGGCATTATATAATTCATAAATGGAAGTTTCATTTTATCTGGGGAATTTTGTTTGGCTATAATATAAATGACAAATCACCAATAACCTGTCTCGATAAATTGCAAAACATTCCCTTTTAATTGGGTGAGTAACCAATTCCCCCCAACGGTTTCCCCGGGGGTGAAGGTTTATCTCTTTCTGCCAATTTTGCATTTCATTTCATTTTGTCATAGCATTGGTGCATTAACTGCAATTTAGCTCTTAAAGAAACACATCTTAACATTGCACGCAGTGTGCATGATTTATAAACAATTAGTAACAAACAACATTACATGTTTTTTTTTTCTTTAAATTGTTGGCATGTGTCTTTTCTAAAATTATTTCTGACTGTGCTTTCATTTAGGAAATTCTCTCTTTCATGTTAACAAAGAAGGAAGAGCTGAAGGGAATGAGAATAAACATGCTTATGTAATTCCTCCAACAGGACTGCCAAGAACTTGAAGGGCAAGCTGGAACATGACCATCTTATCTAGGAGATCCTTTTCACCACCTTCTTCCTTTCTGAATTTTTTTAATAATATAGAGAAATAGCCACACATAGTTACCAAGGAATTATAGTGCCAAGGCAGTGCCAAGGAAATCACGCTTAGGAAAAGAATGCTCGGCGCAGTTTAGCAATGAAGACAGGCATTGTTAATAGGGCAGGAGATGTGAGGAATGTTGAATGTGTTCCTGATTTCAGCAGTTGGAGACAATGCTTTTCATCATTCAAACTTAGCATTCCATGTGGGAAACCTAACCCAATGTAAGATGCAGCATTTATTTTCACTGTGTTTACTGCATTTTAACAAATGAAAGAAAGCTAAAATATAAGTGCAGTTTGCAAGCTTAGCACATGTGATCTACAGGGCATATAGAGTTTCTATAATGTCCCTTAAAGGGAATTTATCACTAGAAAAAACGGTTTATGTTTGTATCTTAAATGCGGTTTAGTGAAGTAGATTAAGCATTGGGAAAAACGAAAACCAAACTAAATTATTGGTATGATTGCGTTTGCCAGCATTCGTATCTTGCTTCATGACTAGAACATAGGATTGCCTTAGGCTACAGTTCCATAAAAAATGTAAAAAATTAACAGTGCAGCCTGGTGAGGTTATAAACACAACAAATAAGTTAAGGGAAATGTGCAAAAGCAGAAAATGGTACTTTTAAAGGGACAATCAACCCAGGACAATCTTGTGTATTGAGCTCGCTGTGTACATTTAAATTAACCTAACATTGCACCCCCTTTGAATGATACACTGCAAAAAGCTTCTCTTTCTCTTAGGCTGGGTTCACACTAGTGTATGATGCGCAGCGTATCATACATTAGTGTGAAAAAAAAACAGTGACAATGTGAACGCTCCGTTGGCATTCACAGCTCTTCCGATCCAGTCGCATTTTGTGTGTGATGTACCATACGCCAGCCAAAATGCGACACCCAGTGTTCTGGACAGGGCGTATGTGTGCTATACGCTAGTGCGTCTGGGAACTGGGTAAGTATCATAGTGAAACATTAAGCGCTATATTTTTTTTTCACACTAGAGTATGATGCACTGTGCATCACATGCTAGTGTGAACCTAGCCTGAATTAAGAGGGGCTATTTATAACTCTGGTCATGCTCCTCCCACTTCCAATTTCCTCAATGGCCAGTTAAATTTGTATCTTTTTAACCTTTTTAATTTGTATCTCTTTACAGGCTATAATCACAGCATCTGCTTATGAACTGTAATCGCATGCTTTTGCACTGGAAGGGTTCTATGTAAGAGATAATAACAAAATAAAATAATGATGAAGGTAATAGCAGAAAATAATAACAATGTATGAAAAACATACCTACCAGCCCGAAATATGTCATGATACTGGTACATCCTGACTGATTAAAGTCTGAATAGTCACGTAGAGCTGTGAACTTGTGTCTATTCTCCACTTTCCCATGTTCACTTATTGAGCAAACTCTGGGAAGTAGTGAACACACGATCAATTCGGGCAATTGCATGAGTCACAGTTTTATGGAACTCTTCGCATTTTGCATACACATTCACAGGTACTTCTACTATTGACTAAGTTGCAGAGTTTGTCAAAGGAGCAAATGCGACTACATGTACTGCTCCGAATTCACCTCTTTCACTTCACCACTTCACACTGCTGAACTGGAGGGTTGATGACAGTACTACAGTGTTGCATAAGACAACTTTTTATTCAAGAGCGGCAATGGAGTTGTTTCTTTATGAAAAAAAGTGGCAATGGAGACTGTGACTAAGTGACAACATGACCTAGGGACAAGGTGACACAAAAATAGAAAGAATAGTCACAGAATACAGTTAGTGGGATATGGTGAGATTGACATCACTGCCCATCACTTGTCGAAGTCGCCTCACTCCGCATGACTTCTCATCCTACTTCTATCTGCCTGACATCACACTATGCATCCTACTTCTATCTGCCTGACATCACACTATGCATCCTACTTCTATCTGCCTGACATCACACTATGCATCCTACTTCTATCTGCCTGACATCACACTATGCATCCTACTTCTATCTGCCTGACATCACACTATGCATCCTACTTCTATCTGCCTGACATCACACTATGCATCCTACTTCTATCTGCCTGACATCACACTATGCATCCTACTGCCATAGAGTGGTCATGTTAGTCCACAGATGCAAAAAATGAGTATTGCAAACAGGTTTCACTAAATATTGTAATACTTATATTTCATCACTGTAAACTGCGCTTGTGGCTAGGCATTCCTTTTCACATATACAGGGATATATCTAGTTTTTTGCTGATTTTTACAGTTTAGAAAA
Source organism: Pipa parva (assembly GCA_019650415.1). NCBI lineage: Eukaryota > Metazoa > Chordata > Amphibia > Anura > Pipidae > Pipa > Pipa parva. The sequence goes on from WMED01000481.1 coordinate 13,368, forward strand.
CAACTTTTCAGTGTAAAAAAATGCATAAAAAGGTGATATAGCGAAAACAGCATTTTTAAACAGCTGATACCATCATAATGAAATAAACACTACAACTTTGATAAATTTGTCACTTAGTGTTAGGGATCCTTTTATGGCTAAATTCACGCTAGCGTATTTATGCGCTGCACATAAATGCCGCACATTAAAAAAAAAAGCCACACCGCAAATTCCTGTTGAACTTACCTGACCACACTAGCGCAAAACGCGAGCGCGCGCAAATTTTTAACGTCACATTTTTGCCAAAGAATGCGGCCAGATAGGAGGAGCCGCGAACGCCAAGGCAGCGTTCACATTGTATTGGGTAAGTACAATAGAAAAGCGCGTTTACATGGCATATTTTAACGCTGGTGTGAACCTAGACTAAGAATTATCTGAACAAGGAAATATCCAATAAAGACTTTCCTTAATCCAATCCAAGTCATTCCTTCCCTCCTTCCATTCTATTAACAGTTCTTATTCCTTTTGCATAATCGCTTCCTTAGTAACATGGCTTAAACTTCTGTAAATAATCAGCTTATAGAAAAAAACTGGGGCCAGGCTTTAAGGCATGTGAGCAATGTTAGCCTATGAAATGTTCATTTTTTGGTGTGTGTGAATGTGTGTTTCATTTCCCGGTATGATGAGGCCACTGCAAATTAAAGAAACAAAGTTTGTCAAATAATTTGCTTGTCTATTTTCACTATTAAATACATGCTTTTAGCAACACGTATTGTCTACTAATCCCCATCCTTTTCATGTTACAATTTCTTACTGCAGCTCCTTCTCTGTCTCATCCACTTCCTCTTTAGCAAATAAGTTTGGATCCTTTAGGGTCGGATCACACTAGTGTTATTGTCCTAGTGTATTTTACGAAAGTGCCTCCCCAAAAAAATACGCCGGAAAATTCAAGTCAGCGTACATTCTAGAGGTACTTTCTTATTGTACTTAAATGACGCAGTGTGAACGCTCCCTCGGCATTCGCAGCTCCTCATATTTGGCAGTCTTTTATGCACGACATATATATGCCGGCAAAAATGCGATGGCCAGAGTTCCGTATGCAGTGTATGTGCGTCATACGCTAGTGTGGCCAGAACAAGGTAAGTCTGTAGATTTACACGGCGAGCTTTTTTTGTTTTCATGCATGGTGTTTATACGCCTCGCATAAAAACGCCAATGTGAACTTAGCCTTAAAGTGCACCTGTCACCTCAAAACTAATACTAATTTTGGTTAGGGTGCATGTAAAATGTATTTACTACCTAAGTATACTTGGTTCAATAGGGGTGGTGTGTAGTCAGAACACAGTAGTACTGAATAAGTACTGAATATTCAACCCAATAGTTATGTCTGTGGCCTAAATCTGATGCTACTAGTGCCAGATAATACAGCTCAGCAATGCTATGTCGAATATTTACCTAATTCTAAGGTGATTATTATGGACACATATGTTAGGGACTTTGAAATAGTCTGTAGTATAGTCTTAACATGGAGTCATGTGGTCATGTGATACAGTGTTTACATATTTCAGGGGTTGAGAATTTGGCTGGAGAATTGACTACGAGTCCCAGGGCCGGGCCTAGGGGTAGGCAGTCACCTAGGGCTCTGCTTATGCTGCTGGGCACATGGGCACTGTCCGGCTGGGTGCCCCCTCCCTTTCTCAGTCCCAGCTCACCTCAGCTCTGTTGTAGTGCAACACTCTCTCATCATGTCACTTCCTCTGACCTGCTTACAGAAAGTGTCATTCCATGGGCCTAGGGCGCCATGAACCCTTGACCCGGCACTGACAATTCCATAATGTTGTGATGTACCATTTGGAGCCAAGTGCTGCAAATTATATCCCACATATGTAAATGTTTAACATGCTACTTATATTGTTGCATTCTATTTATATACATATATTCTCGATACATACTTAAAACAACAATAGTTGCATTCTAACATGTATTAGTCTTGGTCTTCTCCACAAAATATTATTGCTAGGGACTGGTCATCTTCACCCTGCAAATATTAACCCAGCAATATCACAAATATGAACCGAAAATCAACTGTCTCTACTCCAGCGGCTCTCAACCTGGGGGTCGCGAGGCCATCCCACTGGGGTCTAGAACTGCTCCGGCACCCGGAAGTGCCTGCAGGAACCCTTCTTATAAGGGTTCCTGCAGGGTGACGTCGGTCGAAAACGTCACCATGTGACGCGCGTGCGTGATGACGTTTGGCCGAAACGTCATCACGCGCAGCGCGGTGACGTCAGCGCCAGGGGTCGCCGCCCCAAAAAGGTTGAGAACCGCTGCTCTACGCTTATTTATGTAGTAATAACTAGCTAAATCCAAGGGCTACTTCTTCAGCCATATCTTCTTAGAACATTTCTGTTCTGTTTACAACAATCTCTGCATCTCAGTATTCCCCCTCCATCATATTGCCATGGCTTCCCTTTTATCGCTTTGACTGCTCATTCAGTTTATTAAACTCGGAAAGACCCCTCTAGGAGAAATCTTGCATTGTTCTTGTGAGATTTCTCAATGTCGACTTTTTCAATCTCGATTTTTCGAATTTTTGTTTGATGGAAAGGTAGCCATATTTTACATTAGTGGCAAGGCTACCTTTCTATCAAAAGTTTTGAAAAATCAGGATCAAAAAACTCGATCCTGAAATCTCACCAGAACAATGCGAGATTTGTCCCTGTAAACTCAGAAAGACCCACAGCGGTCTTTCCGAGTTTAATAAATTTCGCCCATATGTTGTAGTATTTCAATGATTAGACTTCAGTTCTAAAAATCCTTTATTTCTGCCTTTGGAAACCTAGCTGTAATCTCTTTACTACCTAAATAATGCTTCTGATGGAATTATCTTCCTTGCCTCTTACTCCTATTCTAATACTCCCTCTGGTAACTTTATAAATAAAAGATAATCATTTACTGGTTTGCATATCATAGCAAAAAAGGGGACAAGAAGGAAGAATAATGAGCAGAAACTACTAATCATTGCGTTGGCAATGGTGCAGATTTGCTCAATGGTATAATAAAAATTTTTAAGAAGGACATGAGGTAATTTTTAAAGTTTGAAGTAAAATGTGAGGTTTTTAGTGGTTATTAGAAAGGAAACAAGTCCACCCTTGTTCTCAAAATTCTGCTTTACAGATAGAATGCATTTGTATGCAAATCATATCACATGTAAATTAGTGGGTAATTTGTATGCGTAAGACTGTTTGGTTTGCATTTGCACAGCTTTTCAAACAAAACTGAATAAATTCTATCCAAGCTTTAACATCATTCGTAATCGGAAAAATCTTGTCCAATTTGGTCCCATCTCCACTGAAAAAGACTGGAATGTTTTAAACGCTGGTGGAAAAAAAAAAATGTCTTTTTAACAATGTGTATGCACACAAACATGTGTTATTAGTTTTAATTCTGCAAGATTTTCAGAAGAAAACCTCCAGTAACCTAATTAAACAATAGCATTCTGAAAAACAAGCTGCACCAAGGAAAATACCTAATATAGGAAAATGTATTTATGTTGAACATTGAGGGGGTAATTCAGCAAGGTGCGAACTCACCTTGCGATCCTTCGATACACCTCGCCAAAATGATTACGCGTTGGCTTCCCTTCTACACGTGCACATCAGCGAACGCTTTAAAGGTATTCCAGTCTCGCGAGGCAACTCGAGTGGTCGTGAGGTGACTGGAATACCTTTAAAGCATTCGCTAATGTGCACGTGTAGGAGAGAAGCCGTAACCATTTTGGCGAGGTGTATCGAAGGATCACAAGGTGAGTTTGCACCTTGCTGAATTACCCCCTGAAGCTAAATTTATAGTTGTAAGCGCTTAATAATGATATATTGATAATGCATTTATATGTTCCAGTTGGAATCTCTGTTTTGGAAAAATTCCATTTCGCACCAGTTAATTCAACTCCTATGACTCTGCAGAGTATGTTTTCTTGCATCTGACTTCTTCAATAAGCTGCAGGTACATTGAACATTCTAATCAACACAGCTGATGTTACATATGCACAGGTAATTTGACTATTCATCAAGCTTTGAAGTCTGTTGCTGTAGAAAATTCAACAAGGCATATTGTGTCATAATAACCAGTTTTACTTTGCCAGATTAAAGTGGTGAATTAGGAGGTTGATGGCAGAGTTCCTGCTGTTTGACTAACTTTTTCAGTCTTCGCAAGAGTCAGCTACTGACACAGTCTTCCCTGTTGGAATCCTCTGTTTAGTGAATTAGGAGTAGAGAATTCGAGCGCAGCAACCCAAAGTGATGAGAATTCATTTTGACAGTTGTATTTTCACTTTGATGAATAAGCCCCATATATATAATCTCACTGTGCATTACCATGCTTTTTCTAGCATTTGCCAAGCATTCTGTAATCAGACTGATGAAAACTCCTGCATGATGCACGCACAGACATGTACACACACACAGAAACAAATAAAAAAAAAAAAAAGCAACACTGGATTTCACCAAACAGATGCAGTAGGATTAAAGAAATGTTAAATTAGCACACAAATCCTTCATAACCTGTTCTGTTATGCAAGCATGTTTTAGGGGTTATTGGCTAAAGTCCGAATTGTTGCATAAAGGTGTGAATTCGCCAGCTAAAGACAGTTGTAATAGAGTTCTATAGTCGCAGTCGCAACTTCATTATGGAATATTGTCACAGTAGGGATTTTAAATTGTCGCAGATTTGCTATGGGAATCCCTTGTTTGAGAATTCGACAGTTGATGTTATGTGCATCGATGTAAAGATAAACCGTTTCAGAAGTTCTCCCCGCATACCGTTTCTTAGCTGCCATTTCTTTCTAATAAGCCCACCCAGTTTTGTGACGTTTCAATAGCTGCTGTAAGCTTGCTAGATCAGTGTTATGTGCGTATTGTAGCATGATTGCTGACCTGCGACAGCAGAGATGTTTTGTTTACATTGTGAGCATGTGTTGTTGTTATACACTGGTGAGCTTAGACAACAAAGCCTACATTAGTTCCTGTGCTATCTGACAAGTCTATGATCAGTAAGGGCTGCAATGTCAGTGCAAACCCAAGATTTATTTAAAACATTTTGAGTGGTTTTATGGTGCACATGCATGTACATGTAGAAGACTATGGGAGTTATTGACTAAATTGGGCAGTGCGGTGGCTCAGTGTTTATCACTGCTGCCAGCTGAGGTCCTAGGTTCATTTCCACCCTGGACTTCATCTGCATGGAATTTGTATGTTCTCCCTGCACTTGTGTGGGTTTCCTCCGGGCACTCTGGTTTCCTCCCACAATCCAAAAACATACATCTGTATCATACAAACAAGACTGTAAGCTCCATGGGGCAGGGACTGAAGTGAATGATTAATCTCTGTAAAGCGATGCGTAAAATAGTAGTATATAAGTACTAGTAATAGTACTATATAAGAACGAATAAATAATAATAATAAAGTGAGAATTTGACTGTTGAAGTGAATTCACATCACTTCGGATGCCATGATTCTCTACTCCTTATTCACTAAACAGCGAATTCCCATAGCAAATCCACAATATTCCCATGATGAAGTCATGACTGCGACAGTAGCCATCTAATAGGTAGTGTGCACTGCTGTTGTAAAGTGTCAGTTAGCAAGACTGGCTGCATTCAGCCAATGATTTTTAATATCACATTGGGTAGCAAAGCTGTATAGGAAACAAGTGAAAGCCCTTTTTTTTAATAATATAAGGTACCGTATTTTTCGCTCCATAAGATGCACTTTTTCCCCACAAAAGTTGGGGGAAAATGCGTGTATCTTATGGAGTGAATATTCATTTTCTTCAGCTGCTGTGGTGCACGGGGGAAGGGGTGGGGTGCCGGTAAGACAGCCCCCCACCCTCCAGGCACCTCGCAGAAGCTGAAGAAAATGCAGATTACTCACCTCTTCCAGCATTCCAGCGATGCGATTCCTCTAAACACTTCTCCATACTGAAGTAAGTTGAAAGCGACGGTGCTCCTCGGCTTCTTCGGGTCTTGTAGGCTCTATTTGCTGTGGATTCGGCAGCTGCCAGCATCAAAGGAGCGCGTTGCATTTGACTTACCTCAATGTGGAGAAACTCTGAGAAGAAGCAAATCGCTGGAACGTTGGAGTAAGGTCAGAAGGGGCAAGTGGGAGGGCAGGCATGGGGAGTAATGGAAGGAAGGGAGGCAGGGGAGGGAGGGATGAGAGAGATGGCAGGAGGGAGGGCAGGCATGGTAAAGAATGGCAGGGGAGGGAGGGCAGACATAGGAGAGAGAGATGGCAGTAGGGCAGGCAGGCCGGGGAGAAATGACAGGAGGTGAGGCAGGTGAGAAGTGATATATTTTATTAAAGGGGAACTAAGGGCAGAAATTAAATTAATATACTATAAAACAGGGTTCTCAAACTCAATTTACCCGGGGGCCGCTGGAGGTAGAGTCTGGGTGAGGCTATTTCAATGATTTGCCTGGTGGCGTTTTTTCCTTGCTGACTCTGACCATTTTTGATAAGGCACTATTTTTGTTTTCTTTTTTGTCCTTCTTTTCAATTTCTTATCTATTAATATCTGCACTTTATTTCTTATACATGCTTATTTGATATAGGAACTGCAGATCAACAATTTTCACTTACCAGTGTGGAAACGCAGAGGGAGGGCCGGCAGCTCACTGATTCTGGCTTTAACAGTGTGAAACGCGCAGGGAGGACTGGCAGTTCACGGATGCTTGGTCTTGGAGAGTGGAAATGTGCAGGGAGAAGGGCACCTTACTGATTCCGGGTTACAGAGCAGGCTTCACGTTGGCCCCGGAAAGAACTCTCTCTTCCATCATGCTCCTAGTCGGCTTTCACCTTATGACAGTTTTTCGGGTAGGCAGCCGACTTCCCCCAGGGACGCATGCAATAAAATGTATTTCATGCGTACCTGGGGGAAGTCGGCTGCCTACCCGGAAACTGTCATAAGGTGACAGCCGACTAGGAGCATGATGGGAGAGAGAGTTCTTGCTCTATTATTTATTGCATGCATCCCTGGGAGAAGTCGGCTGCCTACCTGGAAACTGTCATAAGGTGACAGCCGACTAGAAGCATGATGGGAGAGAGAGTTCTTGCTCTATCATTTATTGAATAAATGATGGAGCAAGAACTCTCTCTCCCATCATGCTCCTAGTTGGCTGTCACCTTATGACAGTTTCCAGGTAGGCAGCTGACTTCCCCCAGGGACGCATGAAACAAAATTAGCTGATACTGGGACGCAACACAACATGTATGTGATGCAGAGGTGGGGGCCGCAAACTGTCGTCCTGCGGGCCGCGAGTTTGAGACCCCTGCTATAAAATATAGTTGGCACTAGCTGGGAAGTCCTAACTGTCATGGGGAATGGAGCAGCTGCAGCTTCTCACTCAATCCTAAATTTGATTATATCCCCTATGATCTCGTCCTGCCAATCCCAACCTGATCTGCCATTGCATTCTGGGCAACATATGCTCCATTATATTCCCCAACAGAGCTGACTCATACAGAAATTCTTGCACTTAGATGTTTTTGCTCTATCATATATTATACACTCTTTGTGACAGTGTTCTCCAATCAGTGTCAAAAAAATGTCAACACATTTCAAGGCATCCTCCCAAATGTATACACCTCACCCAATCTAGCTGGAAGCAGTTGAAGTGTGACGGGGACAAGTAAACAGTGTTGATAACACTGGTTATGTAATTTGGCTCAAGAGAAATCCACTTTCAGCAGGAAATACAGTAAACAAGAGATACTAATTTGGCACCATGGGAACCAGAATAATCTTTCTTTCCTCTGCCTAGTCTACAGTATATGGTGCTATTAGTGAACATAAATACAAGAAATGAAGAATCTCTATGCTTAAGCAATTTCAACTCATCTCTCAAATTTGAGCTTTACATGTACTTCCACTCACTAAGTTATATTCTCCTGCCTGGTATATGTAATAAATGTAGTTATACAGAGTATCTGCTATTTGGTACTGTCAGAATTCTGTTAGTTCAGTCTGGGTAGAGAGACAAGGCCGAAGGTGTCGATAAAGCACCATAGCTCTCCACCTAGTGAGTCTGGAGAAGTGCTGACAGGAGGCAGCTGGCTGATACACTGCCGAAAGGAAGGTCAATACTGAAGATTTTCTTCAACTGCTGCAGGGTGCATATGTGTACCGGCGCCCCTACATCCACACCCCACAGCAGCTGAATAAAAGTAACATTCACTTCATAAGACGCATGGACATTACCCCCCACTCTTATGGAGTAAAAATAATGCAATATCTGCTATGGTAGTGGTAATATATGGCACGCTCTGTTTCAACTATTATAAGTATATTTATCATTTAAAAGAACCTCTGCAGTCTAGTGTACCTTTATTTACACATACAGCTAGTTTCCCCTATTTGTTAGCAAGAGACTACACTTACAGCCTCATTTACTAAAATCCAAATAGTTGCGTAGAGCTATGAATTTGCGCCTATCCTCTCTTTCCAATTTTTTCTTATTGAGTAAACTATGCGAAGATGTGTATACGATAGTCGAGATCTTACATAGTTCTTTGTATCATTCTGCATGCACGTGTACAGGTACTTCTACTATTGACTAAGCAGAGGAGTGGCATGAAGCTAATAATGCGACTAGGTGTAATGCTCCGAAATAACCTCACTCTGCATGGCTTCTCATCCTACTACTATCCAAATGACTATGCCACACTACGTATATGAAAGCGATCGCCACTGTCTGCCTGTTCAAAAAGCGTATTTGCTACTTAGTGAATACTGAGAAGTGAATTCACATCTATTTTGGCAATGTTTCTTTAATTGTACCGAGGTGAATTTGGACTTTAGTGAATGAGACCCTTAGAGTTTGGGTTAGCCTGGACAAACACTGGTTGGATCCCCTGAGGAGTTTGGGAGCTGTGTGTGAGTCACCCTTCCTTTGAAATTAAAAAAACTGGAAAGCTATTTTACAGAAACAAACCCTGTAGACTGTAACTGTGTGATCACAGCACTCTGCTCTTTCTCTTGCTTATAAAATGATTGCACATTTCAGATCAGCACATTTACATTTACAATGCATCATATTTTGTCTCCTGTAGTCAGTTTAGTCTCCTTAAATCTTAAGTCATTTGTGTTTTAGAAATGAATGTGACATTACTACTACTACGCTTTATTAAAGGGGCTATAGGCAACATAATGTGTCAAATTTGTCCAAAGGGTCAAAGGTGTATTTTATGGAGTAGACTCAAGTAAAAAAAAAAAATCCATTGTTTCTCTATGTATAGACACTTACATATGCTTGCTCAGGATCTCCCCCCCCCAAAAGTACTGCACTGGAAAGAGGCAGAGCAGAGACATTTTGTGGGAGGTCACTAAACAAATAAGGATGCATTTGGTGGGAATTATTCTTTGCCCTCGCACAGATACCACCTAATCATGTACATACAAGCGTTCTGGGAACATATTATTGCAATTTGTATATAATTGTGCTGCAGTATTATACAGTGAAAGAGGATTGTTGCACAAAATGAATGACACAATGTAAACAGTGTGAGAGAGGCAGAGTGGGCGCTTAGTTTTAAGGCTTACATCTTTAAGCTAGGTACAAAGAGCCCTAATCTTTCTAAAACTGCAGTGTTATTCTGACCTACTTGTAAAAGTGATCACATCCTGTTTATTTTGCCACAAATGACTGCAATTTATCTTCTTTGCTTCCTGAGTCAATTCCTATGCTCTTCCAGGCTTTACAAGGGCGGCTGTCTCAGCTGTCCAAGAACTAGCAGGCTATTGTTTACTTAAAGGGACAGGAAACTAAGCTAGTACCTAAATAGCCAGAAGAATAGACTATAACTCTGACAGATGCAATCCTAGAGTACAGGGTATCTTCACAGACTGTAAACTGCCATGAAAAACCATTCAATACCCCTTGACTGTCTTCCTGGGAGAAGAAGCCTTGCATTTATCATTGTGCTACAGTTTGTGGTATATAATGTACATATTCAAACTAAGCAGCTTTAATTATAGCACACAGCAGTGCAAAGTTCAAGGCTGCAGGCTTCAACTCTCTTCCAATAACTGCAGATTTGATGCACTGAGGCCTGCAGAATGCAGCCTCCTTTTATATTGAGCTTATACATTATTCACCTGTTCAATTTATAAAGTTTCATGCTGGAAATCAGCACATATAGGTTATTCGACTTAAAATTAAAACTTCTACATACACACCTCTCATTTTTCATTTTGGTCTTACTCTCTGTTATAATAAACCCTTCACGCGTTGCTGCGATATCAGAAAAAAAATATCTGGAATGGAATATCTGTTGGGATCATTGGAATATGTGGCAACAGTATATCTTTCCCCTTGAATTTCCCATTCAGAATTGTAGCTTCGATTACATTGTTTTTCATATTTTTTACCGAAAGTCTTGTACCGTTGCAAAGTCGTGGTGGATTGATGTTTAGAAGAAGAATGATAGGTACGCCAATTTTTAGTGTTAAAATGTGCGGTGACATACCTGGCAAATCCAGTGAATTCAAGAATTCCATGGGGTAATTGACAATTTCGTCTTGATTAATCACAGTATCAATGGACTTATACGTTGTCGCTTCCCCTGGTATTCCGTTTTGAATACTGAAATTGATGGCATTGACATCGTTGTTCGTAGCTGCTAATACAGCACATTCACTTAGCCACTGATGATTTTTGATATTCTGTGTGATATTTGGAAAAACCTTTTGTATCAATTTGTCTTTGGTTGATGTTACACATAACACAACACACGCACACCCTCACAGACACACCAACACACACACTGACAGACATACTTCCCAAAGTTTCATGGCGATCGGATGAATAATAAATTTTTTGCTAGTTACGCCCTTACATGAAATAGGGGACGAAATGTACTATGCCAGAAACCTTCCCGGGAGTGTACATAACAACTTCCCAAAGTTTCATGCCGATCAGATGAATGGTGTAGTAATGCATAAAGGACACACACACACACACATACACTCATATATATATATATATATATATATATATATATACACTGTATATATATATATATATATATACTGTATATATATATATACACACTATATACTGTATATATAGATTATTTATCACTACCCTGTTATTTTCGCAGTGGCTTCAATGATTTAGGCTTCTATTAAGTTGTAGCTCAATTATGAAAAAGATCTTTGGTTGGTTCGAATTTTCTATCATCAAATGGACCACATATAATAAGAATATGCACTTATAGCAATTTTCTATTGGTACTGTACCCTGAGACAATCCTGCCAGCTCATTCCATTCCATTATACAGTTAGTGGCACTAAAAATTGCCTCTATGTCACACAATAGGGAGAATTCATCAAGATTTTTTTTTTTCCATAAAGTTATGGAGTCATCTAATAACACAAATATATTCCGTCTAGACAAAAAACACTGACAAAGTACAGCAAAGTTCAACAAAATGCAGAACAGATGAAATTTCCAGTTAAACTCATGACTCATTCTACATTACAGCTTTAACAATATTTTTTCACTATTAATCCAGATTGTAATAGCACAACATGAATTAAAAATATTATTTTAATTTCCCATGGATCCATGATCTGATTGCAGCAATTAATCAGATTTTACAATGTACTTCCAGCCCTAAAAATGTCTTGGCCTTTGCTCTTGACTAGAGACATCGCTACACAATCTATTAATATTCTTTGGTATCCAGTGGTCCAAGGAATAGTAAGAACTGATTTATTTTCCCCTCTGATAAAATGTGTTTATTAAGTAGGTGAGTTTTTCTGATTCAGCACTGAAACTGCAATTTTTGTCCACTTCAAAAGGTCACCAGAGGTCTGATTCTTATCTTTACTGACTGCAGACATTTCACAAAAGCTTTCATCAAAGTCATGGACACTAGCTGAGCAGGAACTGAGATCTAAGGGAATGATCTCTGGGAAATACATGCTAATTAGCCCTTCCAAAATGAAAGGGGTTACCTGCAAATTTTGCAATTTTGAACACAGCAAACCCTTGAATAAACACTATTTACTTGATGCCACACAAGCTCTCACCAGCATAGAGCACAACATCTTGAGAGATCTGTTTTGGACTTTCTGGTCCTCTTCAGTATGGGGCAGGAAGTTCTTTCCAGTGTACTGCCAAAAGTGACTTTCTCTAATTTACTCATCAAAGATACAAACAAAAGTTATCTTGAAGATGTATTTGCATAAATTTGAGAAACTGATCCCTGTTCTGTAAGGTTATGAGAAAAACAGCACAAACACTTGCTCCTCAACTTTACTCTTTACATTTCATATTTTCCAATAAATTAGCTGTATTCAAAGACTGGCTGATATTACAGTTGAAAAATAACAAAGGTGGTTTTATGAGGAACCAGCTAGGAATCAATATGTCCAGATTTTAAATTTGGAGAGGACAGTCCTGAAAAAAATGTTTATGGTATTAACACATTAACAAAGAAAATGACTGAACAATTATTATATTAATTATTATAGTAAAAGAAAATTGAAGCTAAAGGAATGGAAACAAAAATCCTCTACTGAAGTATCTTTCATTGCTCGCCTAGCCAACTTACAACTAGTGGGAAAAAAATGGAAACTCCAGTGGGTTTATTCTTATGATGACAAGCCATCATTTGTTTCAACACAAACCATAATGCATATAGCAAAAGTCTCAAATAAAAGTACAACTATTTCAAGAATGTAGCCTTCTTTTTGGAGAACAGATTCCATTCGATTTTGGAAATTGGAATATTGTCATTGTCATGACCAAATTGGCTAAATTATATTCAAATTAAGTGTTTATGTTGGCAAATGAGATGTTACATTTTGTCAGGGTTTGTGTATAGGGAAATAATCATCTTGAATAATACTATCCCGTGCTAGAACTAGCTCTATGCTTTCAATGCACTTGTGCTCCAAATATGTCACCATAGTGCAGGGCTTTAATTGCTTACTATTAAAGGCCAGTAATACCAACAAAAAAAAAAAGAAAATTCCCATTTTAGTTGGCATTGCAGTTGTTCACGTACAGCACTTGTAAAGTTTGTGATGCTTTGTTCAAAAGTTTTTGCTGAGTAAGGAATCTTTTAGATGATTAAGGAGGCTTTATTTTTATTCAATGTTTGTCTAAGGCTGGGCATGCACAGATCTAGTCCTTCAATTCTGATTATCTTAAAAGATAATTCAAAATGATTGTTTGCCCCTCAACTAGGCCAAGTTAGGAATTTATAAATGTTTTTTTTTTACTTCATTTTAGCATTAACTTTCAAACAATTTATTTATTATTTGACAGATGGAAATTTGTCAATGAATGTAATCAATTTAACTATCAATTATATCAACCACAATTGACTACTTCTGGCCTGTGATGACCCAACCATTTAAAAATAATAGCTTTACACAATCTTTCCTCTACTAATCAATATACTGTAAGTATGGTCATCTTAGTTCTACTGGTCTTTTTCATTTCCAGCCACAGTTTTACTATTTCCCATCCCAGAGAGGTCTGTCCTAAACTTAAATCAACCAGATACAACAAAGTGTTTGTTTTTCTTTTTTTTATAAATTTCTCTGCAATATGACCAGTGGTGATATTTCAAATGAACTTGTATGTATGTATAATTTTATTTATAAAGCGCCACAAATTTACGCAGTGCTGTACAATTCAGCGATACAAGTACAATACAGACAAGGGAAAAGTGCATTAATCAATACAAGTAAAATATCACAAGGATTGACACAAGAGGTTGGAGGTCCCTGCCCCAAGGAGCTTACAATCTAAGTAGGAGGAAGACTTACATACACAGATAGGACAATAAGAGCTGTGGAGTCATAGGTCCATAAATACAAATAAATAGATCAAAATAGACAGAGATAAATACAGTGAATAAATAGATAAATACAATAGATATATACAGATATACAGTACTTGTTCTAGTTTATAAAAATAACACAAGCAATGTTTGTGTTTCAAAGCAGAAAGGGCTATAAACCAACCCCCACTCCAATCTGTTTACCTAGCAGTAGGCAACATACCGGTACCTGCAAGTGATTCCAATGCCTGTTTGGCTGGTTAGGTATTATTGATTTAAAACAGTTGTATGGGGGAATAACACTTCACAAATCTGCTTTAAAACTCAAATAAATATATTTGGTCATTGTTATTGCTAGCAATACTGGATGTAAAATACCAGGGTTTTATTTCTGTCAGCTCAAACACACACATATGAAGGAGAGGCTGGGTAAAACCTGGTAGGGAATATTTCCCAGTTCTACAACTCTGTGTGTTCCTGCTTTTGCTGCATTTATGTCTTTACTATTCAAGCAGTATTCTGCAACTGAATAGCATTGCACATAAGGATATATATATATATATATATATATATATA
>WMED01000482.1:5146-28399 GCA_019650415.1 Pipa parva
CCCCCCCCCCCCCCTATTTTTAGACCTAGTTATTGAGTAGCTTTTTCTAATACTTGTTTATAGTATAGTGAGAGTATACTTACCTTGATAAAGCTCCCCAGCAGAAGTGAAAAGTATGTTGGTATCTTTATACTTTGGGGAATCACTGCAATTTTTCCTTTTTTCTCCTTACGTCTATACTCTGTGATAATTCATCTATTTTTAGTCAATGTTTTTTGTGTGTTTTTACCACTTTATCTGTTTATTATTAAAGGTTAAGTTTTCACAACAGCACTTCAAGTCTGGATGAAATTTATTAAACTCGGAAAGACCCTCTCTGGATCTTTCCGAGTTTACCGGGATAAATCTCACATTGTTCTCGTGAGATTTCTCGAGATCGAGTTTTTCAATCTCGACATTTCTCTTTTCTTTTTTGATGGAAAGGTCTTTACATTAGTAGCATGGCTAACTTTCCATCGAATATTTTGAAAAATCGGGATCAAAAAAATTGATCGCAAAATCTCAAAAAAAATCTCGCAAGAACAATGGAAGATTTCTCCCGGTAAAGTCGGAAAGACACAGAGCGGTGTTTCCGAGTTTAATCAATTTTGCCCTGATTATTTAAATGTGCAGGTATACGGCTTCTTTCCTTTTTTCCCTCTCACTGTGAATATTTGTGATAAATTGACACACCCCTAGCGCATTAATTGTACTACTCCATACAAAAGGAATTGTAGCCGTGTGTTTTCCCCTTTCTCCCATTTTCCCTCCATCAAATATTTATTTTAGACCACAATACTGCAAATACAAAGCAATAGCCTATTTAAGAATTATTCTGACTTTGACCGTATTGGTAATGACTGATTTTCAAATACAATTTTTAAAAAACTATATATAACTGGTGGGTTACTGGTCTGTGAGTGCAATGGGAAATGTAATTGGTAAGTTTCCAAGCACTAAGTGAAGGGACAATGTAAGTAATAAGCTTTGAGGTATATAAATTGGCTGCTGAGGGAATTTAACACATTTTTGATGGGCTGCTGGATTATGAATATTATGTTATAAAACGATGTGCAATGTAACTATTTTTTTTTCACTGGAATGGTTTATATCTCCATTACTTATTCAATGTATTTTTTACAAATGTTAATTAGCTTTCTATTTGCATGTTTTGTGTAATTTTATTTACTGTACTTCATATGGAATGAATACAGACAGCAGTGTGATAACTAAACTTATTTAAAATTAATTTCCCTTATTTATTGTTTTTAGGGAACTCTGAAACCATACTGTGTTCTTTGGGATGATGCAAAATCGTAAGTAACAATACAACAATATTAGTAAATTCATTACTAAAACATGAACATCATTTGATGTCTGTTTCTATGGTTTCCTGTGAATTTATACCAAGATATTATAACTGTTTTGCTAAACACATCAAAATGTTCTGTAATGGTTATAGTACATTGTACAAGCTTTTATTGCTTCTGGTAACTACAGTTATGACGGCCATTCCTGAGTGTGGAAGTTTAGCAGTTAGCCATGTATACCTCTGAACATGGTAGGCTGATTCACCAATCATATGAAATGCATAGGATAATTATTTGACAGTTTTGAGTATTGTATGTTAACCTGGGCATTTGGTTGTCTGAAAGAAACACTTTCACAAGTGAGTTGCATTGATTCATGCATTAAGTTACCTATTTGTTTTGCTTGGGTAGTGCGCCGCAAATGTCATGTTGGTTAGTTATCTATGTCTGGCCTTACCATGGTTGTTCAGAGAACTGGTCACATTAGTGGACCTTTAGGTGAGCAATCGACATGCTGTATAGTATACACCAGAGGTTCCCAAATGCCAGGGCTTGGATCACTGACGGAATGCTGGCTTCTTGGCACTGGGCTGCCTGATGGTGATACATACACAGGCAGAATGACACCATTATTTGGCCATCAGTACACAACTGGTCACATTAGTGGACCTTTAGGTGAGAAATCGACATGCTGTATAGTATACACCAGAGGTTCCCAAATGCCAGGACTCAGATCACTGACGGAATGCTGGCCTCTTGGCACTGGGCTGCCTGATGGTGATACACACACAGGCAGCATGACACCATTATTTGGCCATCAGTACACATTGGCCCTCCCACCTGTCCGTCAATCCTTTGCTAGTTAGGGAAATCAAAAAAACTGGTCCCTGATCTAGAAAAGGTCAGGGTATACACTAAGGAACTAAAATATCTTTTGACTTTATGTAAAAAGAGAAAAATAAGGTATTTAACAATTTACTGAATATATAAGGGTAGTTGTTATTCTAGAAACAGTCTATTATTATTATTCGGTAAACTAAATAAAAGTTAATTGTTAAAAAAACCAAACTGATCCACCAATACAACTTGCTATTTGTCCCTTTATCTTGTATCATTCTCAACTTTGTATTTTAGTTTTCTTTTCTATCTGTGATTTGAATGGACTAGTCAGAAATGATTTGATGGTCTACCTACGAATCACCGCGTTAAGAACACTTGTTGAATACATTACTTTAAGCTGCATTATAAAAGGGGTCGTACTGAGTTTTCTTTTTCTTTTTATACATAGTGCTGCTAGGTTATGCAGTACTGAACATTCTAACCATGCAATTTGCAAATCATTACAACAAACAAAAAAAAAATGAATTCATTAAAAGTGTGTTTAAATAATTCATCCTCTTAACACTACAACAGAAAATCAGTATTCATTGGCAATGAAAAAGTTAATTAGACCACAACTAAGGGGGATATTGACTAAAGTCTAAATTGTCTTGTAAAGGTATAAATTAGCCACTTCTCCATATTCAGGTATTAATGAACAAATTAGTGCACTTGTCGGCTCAAAGCTCTAATATTAATTTAGGCTCTACTAATGAAATAAACGTTTTTTAAATATATACAGTATGTGTTTAAAAAATGTACCTTTATACAGTGTTTCTCTCTGTCATCTTCCCTGTCAGCCTGACTTTTCTTTCCCGAGTGTCAGGTGGGCGGGACTAAATGATGATTAACATTATAGCTCCTCCAATCAGATCCCTGCTAGATAGTGATTTAAGGGATCTGATTGGAGGAGCTACAATGTCAATCATCCTTTTAGCTCAATCCAACCCAATTTTTTTAATACATTATGTATATATTTACAAAAACATTTATTTCATTATTAGAACCTAATTTAGTATTAGTTTTGAGGTGACAGGTACACTTTCACATCTACAGTGTGGTGAATTCACCAGCTAACGATGGTCAAACACTACACAATAGACTGTTACTAACACAGTCGTGACTTTACTATGGGAATATTGTTGCAGGAATGAATTTGCTATGGGAATCCACTGTTTAGTGAATAAGGAATAGAGAAACAGGGCGTAGCCACCCGACTTGAACAGTCGAATTCTCACTTTAGTCAATGAACCCCTCAAACCTTTTGAGTTAAGTGGATACTATTTTATTCACACTTGCCTTCCTTCAGTAACAAGTTTATGGATTGCTAACATTTTTACCAGTTTTTCAAAACTGGGAAAGATTTTGAGTTTGCCAGCATACTTGACAGGTGATTTATCAAGTAACTACAGTCAATTGCACTTGGAGCTTAAACTGTAATTGTCAAATATGTCATTAACATTATAACAACCTTATGAATATGTTTACATATAATTAGCACAATGAGACTGTTGTAAAATTTAACTAGCGTTTTATAAACTTGCATTTGCAGTATTGAAAATGCAATTACAGCACAGTAATAACAAAAATAAATTAAAAAAGTGAAGTTACTACAAAAAGAAAATGTTAAAAACCAAACCCACCACAAAGACAGACAAAACCAGAACCAAGAATTCCAGTAGTTATCTGCCCCATTTACGCAGTATGATAGATTTCAATCATTTCAGCTAATAGGGGTTCAATTCTCAATCCCTAATCCCCATCCCTTAGCCAGAAGGGGTAGAACTCAGTACCCATGAGGCCAGTCACTGACACCTTACTTACCCTGATATTTCTTGCTACAATTGGTTAGGGTACCTAAAATAAATAATATTAAGGGATCATTCTCTACTGAAGGGCTCCTTCCTTAGCGTAACCTGGTTTGGAGGACCTAAAATAAATCTAATTAGTACCTACTGAGGTCCTTCCCCTTTACGTACACCAACACCAGTGACTGGGAGAAGGTACTGCCATAAATTAAATAGCTGTGCAGGTAGAAGATGGGCAATACACAATGCCTTTCATGAGCTACATCATGGATGAATGATTTAGGGCCTCACAGACAACAGATGCCCATCCAGAACTACTTAATGGATCAATAGAGTAGAAGACAACAGGCTGATTAAAGCAAAATGTAAAGATTTGGGGATACTATTTTGCATGAACTCTCACCTCATTACTTAGGGGCTAGAAGTCCCACCTCATACCCCTCACCCAACATGCAAGTAGCATATAGAGAAGTTCAGACATTATTTTTTTATTTGTTCTCCACTAGGAGATTGTGGTGGATGGAAGGGGTTCTATTGTATAAGCTGTGCTACTGTAAGGGCTGGTACTGACTGATACAGAGGAGAAGGAGGTAGCAGCTCAATGGTCCACAGCTGGCAATTACGTACATACCCTAAGGTGCAGAATCTAAGGCTACCCTGGTATTCACCTAGAGCCCCTGCAAGGAGGTTATGGCTTAGCTGCAGGAAAACCCAGGTCACGGCCCCTAGGGCTGAAGCCAGACTATGAACAGGAAGGAACTAGGTCAGTGAGAATCAGAAGGTCAGGGCTGGCAGCAAGCAAGCAAAGTCAGAGTCCATAGCAGAGGGTCAGGGAAGGCAGCAAACAAGGGGAGTCAGAAAACAGGAAGAGGTCAAACCAGGAACTTTAATTATAACTGTGAAACACACCCAGGAGCACCAACAGGAGTCCTATATTCGGGTGCCAATACCACTGACAGGCTCCTTTATATAGTAAGGGAGCCTATCACATGACTGCATTGAATTACATCAAAAGAGCATGAACGCGACATGCGTACCCATGACATCAGTGCGCACACGTGACATGAGCACTGGGGAAGACAGTTGGTACACCTGGCGCTGCAAGGAGACCGGCGCTGGAACTAATGAGTCAGGTAAGTTAAATTAATCACAGCTACTTCCTGTGCAGGGTGGGGGTATGAATATTACTTTTACTACTGCACCATCTCACTGATTTATTGGGGGTAGGGAGTAGGGGTTTAATGGAATTCCTTTTGCTATAGATGCCACTGTTCCTGGGGGTGGAGGGTCCAAGGAACCCCAGCATAATAAGGGGCCTAAAGCTATAGCTTCAATACAGTAGCACATGACTCGAAGTAAATTCAAGCCAGATTATCAACTCAACACAACCCAGCTGAAAACTATCCCTGTCCAAAGCAGCAATAGTGGTTATTTCTGTGACTAGGTCTTAAAGGTATAGGGGACTGGTTGCTCTGCTACATTACTGGGAATGAGCTGGTTATAGCATTTGTTTATTTGCTAGTTTCTTGCCTTTTTAAAGGGGAATCAAAGGCTAAAACTATTGGTAATACAATAGTTATTCCAAACCAAACATGTTTCTCAATTACTATCTTTATATTTTTTTATGTTTTACTTCTGTTTTACAACTATTAGCTTTTGAATTTTGGATTAGTGGCCTGTTGTTTTCACACAGACTGGGTTTTTACAATTAGCAGAGAGATCATAGCACAGGCCATTTCATTAGGGTGTTCCCGGGCACACCAGGCACACCCTGTAAGCACTCCTATGAAAGAGATGCCATCTTTATAACTTCCAGCTAATTTTCAAACACTGTGCCTTGGCCATAGAAGGAGTAACAATATGTGACAATGTACTTACTTCCTTTTTATTTTTTGGAAAAAAGAAAAACTAATCAAAACCATAGCATAACAATGTAATTATAGCCAAAACATGAAGTTCTCTAATATTATCTTTATCATAGTCAACTGAAAGATGAGACTTCAAATTACAAATTGTAATAAAGTTACTAAATCAGTCGAAAATTCAGGGACACTTTTGACATATGCTATTATCAGTGCTCTGCAGCAGTGGTTCTCAACCTGGGGATCAAATGACAATTTGCCAGGGGTCACCTAACACCCCTTGGAGATGTTGCGTATGTCCCATACCCTTTATCCAAGGATACGGTTGATGTCGAGACTTTTTTATGAAAATATAGTCATGACTTGAAAGGAGCAGTCCAGCCAAAAATGTAAAAAAAAAAAACGTTTATTTATGCTAATTTACACCTTTTATTAAATACGAATTATTATCAATTTTTTTTTTTTAAAGCTAAAATTCTTACCTAATGAAGAAGTGCTATACAGCACTTCCATGTTGCATACCCCATCTTCAGACACTGCCGGCAGCCATCAACTCTATGGCATCCGAATCAGGAGTTCCTTCTCAGGGAGGACACACTGATAATGTGAACGCTCTCCATGTGACTTCTAGGAGAGGGATTGCCTGATTCAGATTTTTTTTTTTTCGGCCGGGCTATTCCTCTCAACTGGTCATGGTCACAGCAATAAAAAGTTTGAGAACCACTGCTCTAAAGATTTCAATCTGAGGCATTTCAACATTTTTTTTTTTTTTTAAACACTGTGCCTAATATTTGGCTGATCTGGTAACCTTTCATTCAAATCAACAGATTGGTTTATTTAACTGTCACAACATTTTACAGTTTTCTGAGGCAATAGGAAAACAATTGGTAACCTGGTATCCTTAATGAACCATTCTCTGTAAGTAATGCTTAGCCAAACAGTGGTATTATGTACTTTGGAGTAAACTCTGGGAGTTTTAATAATAGACAGCAAACTGGCAAAATGTACTACTGGGCCCGACCATTCTAGAATAATTCTTTTATTTTCAAACAAGCAGCAGTAATCAAGAATGCAGTTCTAGTACTATATCATTATTTAATGAAGCAATCTGACAGAGTTTCCATTGTTGGGAAGTATTAGAATTAGTACTTAGAATTCCAGTTTAGTTAATAATGTGGTAGACATCTCTTTTCTAATAACTGCCTTCTTTTGTTTCTGAAATAATAATAATTCACCCTGCTGTGCATTACATATGTGGTAGTTGACTGGTAAGGCCTGCTTAGTGGGAACAGACGCATTATTTTCTACTGCAGTTAATCTACTATTAGCTTCAGCTGCTCCTTAACTTGTAAATATCTAATTGAAACCTGACATGTGCATGTTAAGCTAAAATTATTCACTATATCAGGAGTCTGCAAACTTTGTAGATGAATTAAACATTTTGCTCCCTCCTCCACCAGTGAATTTTTTTTCAGAGCTGAAAAGGGGGAGGAGCACAGGCTCCTGATCACATGACCTGCCAACGTCCAATCAGAAGAGGCATCGAAGATGCACTCCGAGCCACAACAAGGCGGATGAAGAGCCGCACTTTGCCAATCCCTACACTATATAGTGACTATTTACATTATATTTTTACATTACATTATAATGTAGTTTTATTTACATTCCAGTTTCTGGCAGTGGGAGACATTGCATCAGTGGATGATATTATATCATCTTTTATAACCACAGAAAAGGCATGAACATTTCTTCCATATTTGCACATGTGACATTAAAAAACTTAAAGACATGACAGTTACTTATAATCCTACTAACTGCTAACACACATTGGTATATAGCTTTTGCATCTTCTGTTTACATACAGCTTCTTGTAAATTTTATATTATAAAATAGATGAACCACATAAAAATGTACATGCATTGTTTAATGGTTAAGACTGCAATGCATATTTGATGTTAGACTAGGGGGGTAATTCAGCATGTGTGAACTTACCTCCCGATCCTTTGCACCAGCTCACAGAGACTGTTATGCGCTCGCTGATGTCCTACGCGTGGACAACAGCAAACACTTTAAAGGTATTCTAGTCTCAGCGAGACCACTCGAGTCACCTTGCAAGACTGGAAAACCTTTAAAGCATTCGCTGATGTCCACGTGTAGGACATCAGCGAGCGCGTAACAGTCTCTGCGAGCTGATGCGAAGGATCGGGAGGTGAGTACACACTATGCTGAATTACCCCCTAGATTGGGCTTTCCATGTAATTAGTTGTGTTGAACAAGCAATGATACCGAATGGCAAATTCAGTTTATCTGTAGGCTTACTTGACCGATAAACATTTCGGGGGTTATTGGCTAAAGTATGAATAGTTGCATAAAGGAGTGAATTCGCCACGTCCCCTTATTCTGAGATGTGGCAATCTTGCCAGATAATGACGGTTGCACACTACACAATAGACTGCTACTAATGAGGTCAGAACTATACGAAGGGAATATTGTCACGGTTGCGACTTTACTACGGATTGATATTTTCGCAGTTGTGGATATTATATAGGTATATTGTTGCGGTTGTGGATTTTCAGTGGAAATGTTTAGTCAATAAGGAGTAGAGAATCAGAATGTAGCCACCCGAAGTAATGCAAATTCACTCCAACAGGCCAATTCTCACTTTACCCAATAACCCACCTAGTCACATTTATTGATTGTGCATCATATTAGATCAATAGATGCATCATATTGTGCATCAAGTTGGCAGAAGTTTTAATGCTATCACTACTGAAATCAATGGGGTGTGGTTTACTTGTGTTTTTGGGTTTTTTTTGCATTTTAGTCAAAACTGCTGGTTTTTAATTGCCCTTAGCCTCCTTTAGTACATGTTTTTTCCAGTCCTCAATTATACACCAGGGATAAAAGTAGGTAGAGGGATGGCTCCAGCTCTTTCAGCGCTTGGAATAAATAAATTAACAATCTCGTTAGATTCTCAGCCAATATAATCAGGCGCTCTGGAAAAACTCCTCCCACAAACGGTAATCCAAAACACATGGACCAAACTCCAATGAACCAACAGGCTCTTAATCAAGAGAAGAATCCAGTAGCAGGGTCAGGGTCGCCAACCTCCAGAAAAGTATTTTACTCACATTTTTCAAAATATTTAATGAAATCTGCTGACAGAGAAATAAAATAACTGATAAAGAGCAACGTTACAATGCAACACAATCTAACAAACACTGCAGGGAACATTTTTTTGTGTGGTTAATAGGTCCAGAATATTAAAAAAAACAAAAAAAAAACACTGATTTGGGAACAATTTCTTAACTTTAAACATGTTGTAGATAGTGGTCATTTGCAATGTCACTTTTTTCTACTTTTTATTTATGGTTGTGCGAACATTTTTTCTATTATTTGCCTTTTTGCTTCTTCCTGTCTCTAACTTAATTCGAAATACTTTTCTAGCTGCAAGGGTTGCTGACTGAAGATCAGTTGCAATTTATCTTAAACTGCTGCTACCTTCAACATAATAAAGGTTTAAAGAGAACATTTCCTATAATTGTCTCCAGTCCTACCATTATGATTTATCTCCAGCCCAGGATAAAAACTTACTAGATTTTATGTGGACAGCAGTGGCCTAAAGTTGGCACATTCACTTTGTCTTTGACAGCATAATAGCTGTTACTGCTGTTGCTTTCCCAAGGTCATGGCCAATACCAACTGAATGAATACTCAACTGTTTCAGAGGTGCAGTAATACTGTTCCTAGTATACGGTGAACTTCTGTCATGTAGAACCCTAAGGATAAAAGATGATTCTTGGAAATATAACATTGCACCTTAATAAAATGTTCCTTTATAAATTTGCTCACATCATCAAACTATTGAGGGGGTTTATTTTCTAAAGTCCAAATTCAACTGTCGAACTCTCAAATAGTGGATTCCCATAGCAAATCTGCAACTGCGCCAATTCTCCCATTGTAAAGTCTCGACTGAGAAAATTGTAAAGTCGCGACTGCGACAATATTTCCATTGTAAAGTCGCGACAATATTCCCGTTATAAAGATGTGACTTCGACAGTAACAGTCTATTGCGACTGTCTTTAGCTGGCGAATTCACACATTTATGCAACAATTTGGTCTATAGAGAATAAACCCCCTGAGAAATTAGATAACTGAGGCCATTTATTAAGTATGTGTCAGTAGAACAATAACGGCACACTTCCTATCACAAATTCCATCTGATCACTCTGATATCTTGCAGCCAGCAGTGATCTTTACATTTACGATTCTTTTGTATGTTCGCAGTCCATGTCACATAAGTGAGACCCATCTGTTTTACCCCTAATATTGACTAAGCCCAATATAGTATTGTTACAGCACTGTGCATATTGCAGCACACACATCATGGGCATTTTGGAATAGATTGTAGATATCTTGGATATCATGGCAATTTGAATAAATAACATACTTCAACCTTTTGCCTTTAATAAATAAATACAAGAATACCATGTTAAAGAATCATTGATAGAGCATCCACTACTACTAATCAGGAATGACTCATTAAAATACTCTCCCTTTGGTTCCCTCAGCTGTTCCAGTGTATCCAATTTAATATACCGACTTTCATTCCAGGTGCTTTTATACACTTACTATAAAGAAATCTGTTTTAAGATAATAGCGGATCAAGCTGCAAGACGCTCTGAATTTCTGCTAGTTTAGCTGATACAGCTATTTTATTTTTGTGGGGTAATTGAATCATCTGTGGTGTCCCCCAGTGCGGAGGTATTTGCTACTGTTCATATAGATAAAGAAGGTTTAAACATAAATGACTTTGGCTGTTGATTTGTTAAACAGTTATTTCTATATGTTATGCTACTGGGACTCGGCACTATTGATGTTTGATAATGTTTCACATCTTTCGGTCTGTTGATATGACTATTTGTAAACTAAAAAAAATCATGATGGAAAAAAAAAGTCAAGGTAATGTTCCCATGACTGTGCTCCCTACCTCTCTGCCCAGCGATCTCACCTTTGTTCTCCTGCCACCAGCATTATGGCTTTTAGCCATTACCTAGAAAAGAGACAAAATATGGAGGCATGCCATCTTTTCCTTCCTTCTCCTTCCTGCTGGCCCTTACTAGTGAAGAGGTAGGGGATTAAATAGCTGGTATTTAAGTTGTGTAGTTCTGGAACCTTGGCATTTCTTACTGTTCATACATTTTCTTTGTAAAGCTCTGAGTTCTTGATCTCAGTTTCCTTTGCTGCCCTGTCTGGGCATTACAGTTCTGCGGTTCCAGTGCAGCAGTGTCTCCAGTCAGTTCTTGAGTTCTGCCGTTCTTTTCCTGTTATGTTTCCAGCAATGGTTACAGTTCTTCTGTTCCATTTGGTTATTTGATGTTCAGCTATGCTTAACTACACTGCTTTATCTCTACTGCAATGTTATTAACTGGTCCCTGAGAGCGTGCCTATTCCTGACCTGTACCGTATTCCATTTTGCTGTCACTTTTTTTTGTAGCATCACTTTTCCTTAATGTCTAGTTTTCCTGGGTGACAAGATCTAGGGATATCTGTGTAGCATAGACTGCGCCTTCTTGTAGATATAGCTTATACTCCTCTGGGTTTAATCAGCATCAATCCCACCATGGTAAGAACACCCACCTTTAGCAATTTAAAAAAGAAGCCTCCCAAGGTACTCGGCCATCATTGCTGCATCTTACAAAGATGCCAACTTACTGTATAAGTAAATGACTCTGCCATCCTCATTGGCATCTGGCAAGTGGTGTAATGTCACATGTCTGTACTGGTACTCTAAAAGCCCTGGCACCATAACTGGTGAGTCAGAAAAGCTTGAGGGGTAGACTGTAGATGAATGAATGATTCCTTCTCCCCTGCCAAAGCTCATCTGGGGAATGTTACAATGTCTAGTACCCATTTCATTAAGGAATAGTTTGCCTATTAAATTTAAAAGAGCTGTGCATCCACATTCTGGTGAGTGAGTGATTCTTTCACGCACTAACATTTTTAAAGCCAGCACCCCTATTTTCTGTGAGCAGGTTCGATCAGTATCTCCATAATATTATTCCTTTTCTGACCTATGTTCATATTTTCCTTTTGTTTCTTGTTAGGTGACAAATACAGATAATAAATACTGTAGTGACTGGTTTTCTCTGGTGCCGCACTATACTTCCAATAACAGCAATTATACAGGAGTAGACCTGCTACATCACAAGAGCAAAATCCTTTAGCAAAGCAGCACAGAACTCAGAAATACCAGTTTATTGTGTCCACATTCTGCACATTAGTTCTGACTATGCAATTTATTATATTTAAATGTTTTTTCTTTTATGTAATGTAGTTTTAATGCAGCTGAAACACATTAGGTGTAGATAAAAAATATTATCTGATAAAAACATTACCAGCATAAGCATGCAAATGAACTAGACCTCAGATATCAACTGTTCTCGCTTACTGTAAGAAAAAAGAATCTTGATTATCTTATTACGCTATTGCGTGAGGTCCAGTTTATATGATTTGTGAGATAAAATGTAATTTCGGTGTCAGAGAAAAGCTGTCAGTAACAAAGTATGACAATATCTGAGTAGTTCAGAAGCTTGGCTATGAAGAACTTAACCTTGTGCTTGATCAGTGTGGTGGCTCAGTGGTTAACACTGCAGCACTGCAGCGCTAAGGTCCTGAGCGCTTCCAGGGTTCAATTCCACCCTGGACTTTGTCTGCATGGTGTTTGTATGTTCTCCCCCCACTTGCATGGGTTTCCTCCCACAATCCAAAACCATACATCTGTGTGTGTGACAAAAATAGGGAACTAGATTGTAAGTTCCACGGGGTGGGGACTGAAGTGAATATATCTTCGATATAAGAACGAATACATAATAATTAATGAGCATGTGATCTCTTAGGAGCTCTAATATTTATCACCTTGAACAAGCAAAAATAAACAAGAATAAGAAAAGTCCTGTTTTGGCATGGAAATTATTTCTGCATAGCAGTGGTAAAAAAGGTTATTATTGAAGTCTAATTTCTGTTTTGTATTATTTTGCTTCTCTTCCTTATGGATACAACCTCCTTTTATCTGTTAAGTAAACAAAGCCCACCCAGTTACATTGCTTCAAACGAATCTGTTATTCAGTGGTGCTAAACCGGGGTGGGTGGGGGGGGGAGTCGTGAACCATTTTGGGGTCAAATGAAAATGTGCCACCCCTCAGGATTGTTGCATATTTCCGATACCCTTTATGTGCAACCGCACCAATTGGCATAGTAAAGTCGTGACTGCAACAATATTCCCATAGGATTGTGGGAATATTGTTGTAGTTGCAACTTTGCCATGGAAATATTGTTGCAACTTTAAAATTGGTGTGGTTGCTGGTAATTGGTCACAACAATAAAAAGGTTTAGAACCACTGCTGTATCTAATGCATATTTATGAAGTGCCTCAGGAAGTCCAGCAACCAACAGAGGGAGAGAGACACAAATAGAGAATGGTCTCCATATGGGCCAAACATTTGCTCTATACATTCTTTGCATAATAGTTTTTATTTTTTTAACTGCAAAGTACTGAGGCTATTGTCGCTGATATTGTTGTTCAAAGATATGCACACAGATATTTCCATTTAGTAGCTGAACCCTCTGTGCTCACTCTCTTATCAATCACGTTCACCCTAATGAACCTCCAGAAATATTCAAACAAAAAATGTTATCAAGCCAGGAACACTCACCGCTCTGTAAAATAACAAATTCATTTATTTATACTGTCTAGAAATGTTACAGAAATTCAACACATCCCAGAGGACTGAAGCATTTTTAATATAACATAAATACATTAAAAAAAAGTGTTATTTTCTAGAGACAAGTGAGTTTTGTTGTAAATACATATATTTCTAGTAAGATACATACAGTATGTGGACATAAATGCATTTGGGGGTTTAGTATGTGGCTTTGCAAGTTTCTATGTGGAAAACAAAATCAAAGCAAAACAAACAAGTTTGTGTGTCAGTGGATGCGCTAAACAAATATGTTAAGTGATAAATTCTATTCAAACTAAATAAAAATAAAAGTGAAAATAATGTGAGTCCCAATTCAAATAAAATGTCCTTAGAAATGACTTGATTATATCGCAGCTCTTCTTCTAGGGTGCACGCTTGTCATCCCTTTGACCCAATACGTAAAATGACAAAAATCTGAGAAGAAAGCGCAGAAAAAACGCACTAAATAGTGCCTTATCTTAATGATACAACAAATGATAGTGGAAAACCCCAAATGATCTCCAAAAGATGGTGTGTAGAAAAAGTGTTGAAAAGCGACACAATGTGAAGCACCAATTCTTCGTGAAAAAAAAATCACTTAAGTGTGCCAAAATGCTCACCAGATAAACCAATAGTAAATCACAAATCAATCAAGCTCCAAACATTTCGAAAGACGTCAGTATGTCTCCACCAACGACATCATGCCTCAGGGGATATTCACATCCAATGTAACAGAGCAATAGGAGCAGGAATACAGTAAAACAATATGTTTATTATCCAAAAATTGTTCTTTTAGAGCAAAATAAACAATGAATGTATTAAAAAACACTCCAATGCAATAACACAGAGTGTTGCCTAGCAAGAGTGAGGTCATAGAGAAGGTGGAGTTAACTTAAGGAAAGGGAAATGCTAGACAGGAAGCTATGGATAAAACAGGAAATGTTCATTGGAAAAGCACATTGTATTGGCCCAATCTGGATTGGAATCCTTCTATGACTTTTCCATACATCATTATCTTATTTGACTTTTTGAATAGAAGCATTTTATTAAGACACAGTTCTCATGTGCTATTTATAACATATTGCAATAGGAGTTTATTACTGAAGTAAGATAGCACTGCAATCTCATATGATCTTTTAGCTACAATTATTATGACATGATTCTTCTTGTATTGTATTGCTGATCTGCAAAGAACTGCATAAAGAAATGGTTAAGAAACCCTGTTTGTTACCATTGTACATTTTGTCCATCAATCCAAATGTCTCAAGGAATGTAAGAGCTTGCAGCTTTCAGATCGTTCCACCTGCTCCTTATTGGAAATGTAAATTATTACAGTGTTCCCAGGGGATATCTAATCCATACAATCTAAAGTATTCAGTCCCAACAATCAGCATTTTCTGACTTAGACCCGCAGTCAATTAAATAAGTGTTACTGTAGTTGATATACACTACCTGGCCATTATATTACTGTTGTTATATTTTTAAAAATACCTGATCCTACTTTATATAGCAAAAATCATAATATATCCACGTATCATAAATTGTTTTATTTTAATGCTGATTAAGAAAAACATGGACACAGATATAATCTGCAGTGTTCTAAAAATAAATAGCAGATTTATGGGCTATAGTCCTGCCAAGACAATGTGCATGACTCTTGCAGCCATTTTATAGGGTTGATAAAGACTGAAGCTCTTGGTTGTAAACTCTGTGTTAACTGTAGGGTTGCTTCTGGTTGGTTGGATTTGTAAGAGGACAATTGGCTTTTATTTGGTTCCTTGCTGATCATTTGGTTTTGTAAATGGTCATTGCTCTTTAGTCTTGTGTCACATTGGCTGTTTTGTAGCTGAGCTGTAAAATAGTATTTATTATTTCCTATGGGAAAACACTATGCTACTAATCTTACCAGACTGCACTAGTGAAAACAATGGTTGGTTTATAGTCCCATAGCCTGCACTATGCTAGGAGGCTATATCTTTCTGTTACAAAAATCTCCCACATCTTAGTGTTAAACTGAGACAGGACTGCTACATTGTTAAACAGAAATCAAACAAAGCACAAAAGGTAAATATATGTTTTTGAGAATTAAAAGTAAATTTTAGTTTATTTTTGCTTACTTTTTCATTTTAAGCAAAAAATGTCTTTTTCCTGTGGATAATATCCTTTTAAGAATTTTTTAATGATGATTTTTTCCTGTACACATATGGCAAGCTAGTTCTTTGTGTTGCTGCTTGCAATGGTGTCTTTATAAGTCTCTACAGAAGGCATAAAAGTGTAGATGAAGGGCAAACAGAATGCCCTCTGAAAAAGAGCTGCTGTAGTGCCAGGAATACAAGCAATTGTAGACTAGACAAATTTCAAAGGAATTATGTAATCCCTAGAGTTTACTTATATGTTAGGATTATATACCCATTGTATGAGAACAATAAATACATGCCAGACTAGGGTCAGAGTAGCATGGCAGCTGAAGTCCCTCTAGGAAGAGTCAGAAGAGATAGTTTCAAAATATGTTTTATGTATAAACATCAGTTGAGTTGCAAACATGTAGAGTAGAAAACTGCAGAGGATACTTGGCTTGTGGAAAGCCCCCTGATAGTCTATGATTAAGCACCCAGGAGCTGAAATGCATTAGATCTACACACCTAAGATATTGTTACATTTCTTTTAATGTGTGCCTAATGTTTTAATGGATTAATAAAAGTCATATTTTATTTTAATCAGGAAGTGCTGAAGTTTTTTTATGGAATACTGGAAGCCCCCTGAAAACCTAGTGTCCACTGTATTCTGTAGCTGTGCTTAATTCTCTAATGAACTCCAACCATTAATAAATACAGCACAGCGCACTAACAGTACATTAGCTTATCTATAAACTTGTACAAAAACTGTTATATATCAAGTGTTGAGGCAATAGTTTCTAGCGGTCAGATGCACCCTGGAGAAAAGCTGGTTTATGGTAAGGAGTAAAGAAATAGGTAGGTCGGTATGATCAATCCCATGGGTAGTCCATAGTAATAGTAGAAATTTATTCTGTGGGAAACAGGGTGCTCTGGAAAAATGCTAAGACTGTTGACTTCAAAAGGAAAAAAGGTTCCGGCACTCCCAACGGTTAAAAGCATAAATTTTATTACTTTGCAGTAAAAGCAGAATACATCAAGTCGATTCACAAACAATTAAAAGCAGGTTGCGGCCCCCCCTAACACGTTTCGCGCATTAGGGCGCTATGCTCCCTAATGCGCGAAACGCGTTAGGGGGGCCGCAACCTGCTTTTAATTGTTTGTGAATCGACTTGATGTATTCTGCTTTTACTGCAAAGTAATAAAATTTATGCTTTTAACCATTGGGAGTGCCGGAACCTTTTTCCTTATGGTAAGGAGTAACTTATATACATTGGTGTAGTTAATTCCATGTGATATTGTGGGAGTTGTAGGCTATTGCACACCCTGCATATGGTGCTAATTAAAGTATATTCAGTATACTTTGCTTTCATTTTGGACAGTTAGACAAGGTAGATCATGGTGTTATTTGGCATCAGTCAGTGAAAAAAATATTAGGTACATCCAGCAAAAACTGTAGTCTGGAGCCAAAGAGGTATGAACCTTCAGCCAGGCCAATTTATAGAGCATGAAACAAGACACATATTGCTCACCAAGGCAGGGGATTACTTTTTACCCAAAACTTTGTGTTTTTTTTTTACACCCTGCAATCAATTATATATTTTTCCTTTAACACACTAAGCAACATGTGTTTTTTTTCTTGTCATTAGGTATGATAGCATGGCACAATAGGTGTTTCAATTCAAGTGTATTCTTTTATTACTCTTACAGATTTGTGAGTCACACTTGTCCTGAGAACATAAATCATGTTCAATATAAGTTTCCCTAAACTTCCTTGCACTGAGGTGGTCAAGATTTTAGCTTTGTTCTCAGTGCTTAATAAACTTTAAACATACCATGGTTAAAATGATTTTACTTAAACAATGCTTATGTAATATTGACTTTAAGGAAGCAGAGAACAAAACAGTTGAATCCTGTTGTATAGCAGATTAAATTAGTGCAGGCATAGTCCACCTGTGATCCAGAGGCTGATTCCGCTGTTATTTGGCATAGTACGCTAGGTGTTGCAGATTTGTAACAGTTGGAAAAACAGTGGTTGACTGTGGTTTATGTAAATTATACTCATATGTATTGATAAAAACATAGCAGGTTCAGGATTGTACATGTGGTGCAAAATCTGCTCTGTCTGGAGTTTTAGAACAAAAAGGTGTAAAAAGGTTACACCAACTAGAAATGCATCGTTTTTTTTTTTATGCGAGCTATTTTTAATGCATGATGAAAGTTTGTTTAAATAATAAAAAAAACAAACTGTATGAATGTTCCAAAATGAACGATTAATCTTGTATAAATGCAGTTGTCACTGTGTAGGTAAATATACATCCACACAGGAAATGAAGGAAGCAGCATTCTGTCTTAGGGATGTATAGAAAGATTATTGTACTGTATTTGCCAGCATATAAGATGACTTTTTCACCCCTGAAAATCATCTGAAAAGTTGGGGGGAGGGTTGTCTTATACGCCGGCTGTCCCTCTCCTTACCTCCTCCATTGCCGGCTGTCCGTGCTATAGCGATTGCTCTCCCCAGCACTGGTTAGTCCTCTAGGAAATTGCTCACTTACCTACTGAATAGGTTTAACAGATCAGAAATTGCTTGAAGATTAGAACTTAGCCATTTATGCTTCCAAACTGCAATTCTTCTTCTCTCTCTTTATCATCTTATTGTATAAATCATTAAAGAAATAAATTCTTACATTTTAATTGTCCTTCCTACAGAGTAAGTTTTTACTTACCACCTTCTTTGTGGATTAATTATTTTAGCTATTCAAACATAAATACATGAGACATACAGTTGCTTATCTATGAGATAAGGGGTTGGGATTTATGGATATAACAGTATCTTGAGCAATGGTCAAAGAAGTGGAAAGTGTACAGGTTAAACAATGAACACAAGATTAATACATTGGAGGAATTAGAATGATGAGTACTGTAGTATTATACTACTAGTAGTATTATAATGGTAATGTAATAATATATATATATTGTAAGCAGGTGAGTGGTAAGATAGTGGATGGAGTATACGTGCCACAGAAATTGATTGTGGCAGTGGCAATAGATCCCAGTAGAAATAGTGCCTGGCAGTATTAAACTGCCTGGGCTGTTCTTAAGGTGGATTTTGGGACCGGGATTTAGGAGTGGCTGAAGAGCTTGGGAGGGAAGATCACTCCTATACTCCATCCCAGAGTTTTTCGCTCTGAGTGCTCAGCTGTCCTTTATTAGGAGGGAAGAGGTCTGCTAATCAGAGAGAGAAAGAGAGAACTGCAGTGTGGGTAAGATCCCTCCTGAGAAACTTATTAGGTAAAGTGAAAAGTTTGTGTTGTAAAAGTCTGTTTTTTTGGAAACAACTGCATTGTTTTTAATGAAGAAAAGACTGTTTATTATATACGCCGAAGAAAAGCCAATTTAAGATTTGTTGTGGAAAAACTGTGTTTTATTTGCTGTTCTGTGCACCAGGGCTGACAATTAAACTGGACTTCTATTTTTATTTGTATTTTTGGCCAAGCGTGCTTGTTTTCTTTTCATAGCCCACCGATCCTGGTTTACAGTATATACCGTATAGTAATTTATACAGTACTTATCGTTCAAATTATTCAACTGGACTAATACGGCTTGAACCATTTCTGAGTTTCATTGGGGGGAACCACTCCATTGATTTAGTCCAATAAACCCCAGTAAAATGTTCTTATAGTAGACCTGCAAAGCAACATGATTTGATTTAAAATGACAATAAAAGGGAATGTTCACCTTGAATGTAAATTTGAGTAGGTTGCAGTAGCATTTCAAACTAATTTGCAATTCACTTTCTTTTCTTTTTTTATTGTTTGGTCACTGAGTTATTTAACCTTTCATTACAAACCTTTCCAATAAGGCTTTTTTTGTTAAACTAGCAACCAGCCAGTGGTTTTATTGACAGACTAGAAGAAATATAGTAAAGGCCATAACAAAAAGATAACTGAAAAAAAAAACTCATAAAATTAAAAAGCAAACCTCATATTAAATCCTTTTTTATGGTTGTTGGGAATCTGACCTTTACTAAAGAAAATAAAAGGCAAAGAAATGAAAAACAAATAAAGACCAAGTACATATTGTTATTATCTTAAGCATACTAATGTTGGATATTAAAGGGAACATTATTTTACTATACCAGGATAGCCAGAACAAATGATTAATATTGATTTGCTCACTGGTTAATTAATACATTGAACCATCAGTGCTCAATGAGCCATAGGTATCTGGGCCGCAGGGCCGGGCCAGGGGTAGACAGGGTAGGCGGCTGCCTCCTCCATGGCCCGGCTGTCTCTGCTGTAGCACTTAGCACTACAGCATCCCTCCTCCTGACAATGATTTAACTTCCTGTGAGTGGCAGGACATTGAATCATCACTGGAGAGAGTAACTCTGTAGCAATTAGCTGTACAGAAGAGAAAGCCAGTCCACGGAGGAGATAGGTAGGGAAAGGAGGGGCTGTAGTACTAAGGTAGCGCCCCCTTCTTCAGGGGGTAGGGACTAGGAAGAAGGGGGCAGCAGAGTGTGAGAGGAGTGTTGTGGGGGCAGCAAAGTGTGGGAGGGGTGTTGTGGGTGTTGTCGGGCAAGTAGCCCATGGGAAAGGGGGGAAGGAAAGCAGCATAGAGGGGGGCATCAGGGGATCCAAAGCAGCAGAGAAGGGGCCAGCAAGGGAAGGAAAGCAGCTGGGAGGGAGATAGGGAAAACTTTAACTTTAAGAATTTTTTTGTTGGGGCCACAACCTAATGAAATGACCTGCACATGCCTATGGGGATTATACAGGGTCGAGGGGGAGTGCTTGAGAATGACATTATACTAGGAGCGCTGAGGAGTAAGATGCCTGCACTCTGCCAGTATTTCTATGCAGAGGTGTCGATGATCTGATTCTGATTCCCTGAGCTTCCAACAGAGCAGCGCACAGAGGATAAGAATCAGATCATGGGGCTGTCACTGCAAAGAAGAACTGCTAGCTAACAAAGCGGTGCAGCAGGCTGAGAGTCTGAGAATGGCATTATGCAGGTATGTCAGTCATCAAGGACGGGGGGGGGGGGGGGGGGGGGGGGAATGAGATTTCATTCCTTCGCCTGGGCGCAAAAAAACCTTTTGCGCCCACATCGGTGAGCTGGGGTATAACACTTCTATCATCTGGCAATGGTGGTCTCCTGATGGAGCTCCTGGGATATGCGACCTTACCTAAAGTTGCATATCCCAGGAGCTCTGGCGGCAGGTGACTTCCAGGAGGAAGGCAGAAGCGTGTTATATCTCAGCTCTGCGCCATATACACAGCAGCTCCGATGGCAAGCGATCACAAAGAGAGGCAGATTGAGGAAAGTTAAAAAAACCCCACTGGTATGTGTTAGAGTGTACACACACACACACACACACACACCACAGCAGTAGCAGAAACACGTTTCTATAATACTATTACTAATACATTTTTATCTGCTCTATTTTTTTCATTTTTTTTGTATTTTTGCGGTGAAGCGGCCCCCGACACGCGTGTTGGAAATTTATATGGCCCCCAGGCCGAAAAAGGTTTGGCATCACTGCACTGAATTATAGTTCTGCGTTCCATCTAGTGACTAGTCAAGTTAGTCATTACAGCCCAATGTATTTTTTTTAATTTACGATCTACCCTGCAGCTGTATAAATGGACTTGTAGCAGACCATTAGAGTTGGAAGTTTGCAGCACCTTCTAGATAATGAAAGCAATATAATTTAATAATATTAGAGCTTATGGAAGCAATTATGAGACAGGGTTAGTGAGTATTGGAAGCCAGCAAGGATTAGAATGAATCCAGGTGTCCGGGCGCTTCTGGTAATGCTGAACACCCAGTAAAGGAATCACAATGGATTAGCTTTTTGAATAGTTTGTTTAAAGAAAAAGGATTGCCCAGGAAAAGCCCCCAAAGAGATGGTGGTGGTTCCAAGCTATCAGATCTTGCAAAGAGACAATGTCTATGCAACCTTTTGAGGGATTAGAGTCCTTGCATGTTGTGCGCTGTAAATCATTTGTGATTTGTTTGAGAAGAGGACAGCTCTTACAAATAGATCCTACAGAAAGTTTTACTTTAGTCACACAGAAAAAAAAAATCTGTATTGAAAAAAGGGTCATTTTGACAAAGATACTGTGTTTTTAAAAAGCTTAGAAATCAGACATTTATTGGCAAAAATAGCAGACAAATGGGAAAATAGAAAAAAATAATAAATGAACAAAATGTTCAAAATGTGCTGAAGATAGAATACTCTAGTTTAAAAAAAAATATTTTTAATGCATTTCGACTTTTAGTGCATATACTCCAAAGAGGTACACAGGGTCGGACTCACCCACCAGAGAATCCTTCAGTGAGTCCCATTATTGAGGAGTCTAGGTCTGCATCTCTTTTATCATTTGCAGGTCCATAGCTACCTCTAATTACACTTACAGTTAAGCAGTTGGTTCTTTTGTAATGTCCTTCAAAACTGATAATTAATATATTAATAATTATGATAGTTCTGGTGTACATGACATGAAATCGGCTTTTCTTGTGGCCCCAAGATACCTCAGTCTGGCAGTGGAGGTACTAAATAACACTATATCTATGGTGCATCATTAGTTTCACTGATTCGTATATATTGTACTTATCCATAATAAATAAATTAATATTTAAATATTAGATAAATTAATCTAATCTAAATTCTTCTAAAGGTGTAGTATCATCCCATCATTCCTTTTATGCATACTAAGTTATTTTCATGTCCTTTTCTGTAACTGTAGTTTGAATGTAATAAATATAAAATACGTATATTTTTTTTTAAAAAAGTTGAGTATTGCATTGCTTGGATGATATCTTTTTTATTGGACTAAAAGTCAGTTTAGATAGACAAGCTTTCAACAGGTCGTGCGATCGGAAATCGATCGAAATTCCGCATGTGCGGTAAAAATTCCACATTTAATAAATTTCGCCCGAATTCAAGTATCGCAATAATCAATTTTTTTTGCATTTGTGGACTAACACAACCACTCTATCTTACTATATATATATATTCAAACATAATTTAATACATTTAAAAAAAAAAACAACAGCAAAAATGCTCATTTGCAACAATATCGCTGATTTTGCTTATTTACTAAGACAATTTTAACACAGATAAATGTTTACCTGCCTCAAACTGGCATCAACCCATTATTCTCTATGGAATTGGACCTGTCATTTAGCCACAGTTGAAAAAGATTTCCCATTAAAAAAAAATGTCAGTATTGATATCCGTCTGAAATGGAAGGTGACTATAATAGCAAAACACTGCATAGTGCACCATTTTCCACTGATCAATAACAATTTATTTTGATGGGGAAGAATTTAATTTTTTTTCAATCCTTTATAAATCAGGGGAATTAAAAAGTACAGGAAAATATAAACTGACAGCAAAACAGGGTGAAACCAATCTACATGTTAGAAATTATCATAGTAAATATCCCTCTAAATAAGGTTTTTTAAAAAGAGTATCTCTTTAGTAACATAGTCTATATTTCTGTATTTCATAAGGTCAAATACGGTATATTTTCAATGGCGTCTAGACA